>RCHF01000400.1:0-83163 GCA_003987895.1 Neonothopanus nambi | reverse complement strand
GTTTGCTTGGTGGGCCTGGTGGTGCAGGTGGAGGGTGGAAAGGAGATGTGTTGGTTGTGTGGGGGGATCGAGTGAGCAGGGTCAGGTGAGTTTTTCATTTTTAATTCGGTGATAGGAATGTGGTAGACGCTTACGGATTTCTTGTAGTTTCCCGGCCCATACATTCCCTTCCCCAATTACACCTTACCGGCCTCCTCAAGCGCTCAAATCAGCGCGGATCGTGAAGATTGTATGCTCCGACGAGAGTCCGCCACCATTTTCCATGAGTTCGCTTTCTACCTCGCAACCTCCTGCGCCGAGCCCATCCTCTTCACACCCTTCACACACGTCAACTCTTTCTGCTATGGTTGCCTCAGAATCTGCCAATAGCGGTGGAACTAACCAGAACTCGAATCAGATACATTTCGCATGTGTATCTGAGCGAGGGGAGCTTTTCGTTTTCGGAGTACCAGGCGTGCCGCCTGTGGGCGCTTTTGGGTCTTCTTCAAACTCTTCGGCGGATTTGGGTGATGTCGATGGAATAGGAAATAGTGGAAGTGGTGGTGGACTTGCGATGGCGAAGTTGTTTAAGCCTCAGAGAGTATGGGCTTTGAAGAGGGGACTAGTGGGTGCTGTGAGAGTGAGTATCCTTCCAACACTCTCTGGCATATATACATAGAGATTTTAACGCTCACACTCTTCAACGCAGGATGTCGCCATCGGTGCTGAAGGTTCCCTCATCATCTGCACCGACTCGGGACACGTATACGTCCGTTCTCGATCAGATACAACACTCGGTATGAGCGGGATTAGTGCCTCGAAATTCGGTTCGGTGGGGGGTAAAGCCTCCTCTGGAAAGTTCGTCAGAGTACCTTATCTGCAACGGGTCGTAGGCGTCTGCGCGAGTAGCACGGGAGCGTTTGGTGCGCTGAGGGTTGATGCTGAGGTTAAGAACGTCAAGTGGCCGGTGATGGGTGCGAGCGATGCTAGTGCTGGTGGGAAGGAGGATAGGAAAGGGTGGGATTTTGTGCAGGATATGAGAGGAATTAGATCGTGGATGTGGAAAGCGAAAGTTGAGTCACCACTAGAGAGGGAGTGGCTGGAGGATGCTGAGTTCTGTGTTGTTAATGAGAAGGAGAAGGTGGCTGTTGAGGACAAGAGTAGGGCGGATGTGACAGCATCGAAGAAGGTTCTTGGATCGAACACCGCGGACAAGCTCGATACTCAAGCTGATGATGGGGAGGATGACGACGGAGATGAAGAAATCGAGAAGGACGTGGAGACGTTGAGGGATATGTGTACAGCCATGGGGAGGTTAATGGTATGCGCAGATTCTGATTCTAATGTCAAATCCTTGTGGGAGAGGCTGCCATACGGTGCGGATGCGATGGTATCTATTCTTCTACAACGTAATAGCACCTCTGCTGCTTCCTCGGGTACGCCGCCTAGCGGCAAAAAGGCAAAAGGAAAACGAGGGTCGGCGAATGCCAATTTAGCAGATAGTCCGGCGTCGTTTGGCACTATGTCAACGCTCAAGTTTCCTGTGCATAGCGTTTTGCTAGGTGCTCGCTCTAAAGTGCTCCGCAGAGTGCTGTCAAGTGCTTCTGGGTCGGACGTTGCTCTTCGAGATCCCGTTCAGGTTTCAGAACGTGGAGGTCGTGAATATGGTGGGCGTGGTGGTGTCACTCCAGGACCAGACATCCAAGTGTGTTTCAGCACGTTCAAAGAAGGCGACCACTCTCGCAAGCGACTTGATTTTGCGGGTGTCCATTCATTGAGTGTATTGATACTCATGCACTATCTCTATACGGATGAGCTCCTCTCCATCTGGGATCGACGGGTATCCTCCGGCTTATCATCCTTGGACCCTTTCGCCAAGTTCGAAACCATCTCGAACAATCCTCGGCTGGTGATCACGCCTGCACTTGGTGCTCAGATTAAATCAGAGCTACAGGTGTTAGGCAGGATCCTTGAGCTTCCAGAGATGCTGAAGGCTATGGACAGTGTGGTTAAGAGACCCGTTGAAGGAACGTTGAGTAGAGACTTGGCAGCGCTTTTCTGGGAGTTCAACGGGGAGGACCGGGGTACCTCAAGTCTGACTTCCACCGCGTATTTCCTAGCTCCAGATGTAGTTCTTGAGCTCGCAGGATCTAAGGAGGTGCGAGTCTATTCGGCTCTATTGCGCGCACGCTCGACCTATTTTGAGGACTTCTTGGGCGAGGAAGTGTGGATTAGAAAGAGAAAGGAAAAGGATCACGACGGGCTGATTAGGGTTGATTTGAAGCATATCAGGTGGGGAGTTATGGAGTATGTAATGAAGTGGATGTGTTATGGGCAATGCGAGGGGCTATTTGGATCGCTTGGTGAGTGTTTTGTGTTTGGTGAAGTTTTCTTGCCCTAATAGGTTGCGAAAACAGAGTTTGCCAGCTCCGTGGATGAAGTGCTGGAGTTCTTGTTTGATGTTATCGCTGTGGCAGTGAGTCTCTTGCATTTGTCAAATCACCGGTTACTGATGACTTGAATGGTATAGAGCGAGCTCTTGCTATCTCCTCTCATGTTACTCACCTCGCAAGTCATCCTTAAATTCCTTAACATCCATAATGCATGCTACATCCTCGCCGAAGCTTCACACTATCATGCCTATTCACTGGTCTCGTCTGTCCAAGGATACATCGCTGAGAATCTGGAAACCTTCCTTGAACGTTACATGCTGGATGTACTCGATGTGCCACTCATCAAAGAGCTGGCTGCATTCATACGCCAGAAGCAATTGGAGAAGGCGGGTATAGTACGGGGCAGAAAATTGGCCAGACAAGCGATGGAGAAGTGGAAGGAGTGGTTAGAAGGGGAGGATATCCCCGCGATGATCATACCTACTCAGAAGAAGCCGAGAGAGCGGAAAGTTTCGCAAGCGCCGAAGATTTCGTCGCCTCCGTCGCCGTCGCACATGGTCAGCACATCTCTTGGGAAACAAAGGGAGAATGTGTTAGGCAGTCCATCCATTCGGCCGAGATCATCAGCTCTCAATAGCCCGGTGCTGAGTGCCAGAGGACCAAGCCAGGGTTCAGCCGCCGTTGCAAGCGATGAAATCTTCGACATGGACGATGTGGATATTGGTCCTCCATCCATCAGCACATCAGAACGACCGACGGCGAACCCGCCTTCGTCTGCTCCAGCACCTGCATGGAAGGCATCATCTATCCCGCGGTATGTGTTCTGTTTTCATTTACGAACAAACCCGTTTAATTTATACTCCTAAAGGGTTGATATGAGAGCTGTGATGGCAGAAGCTGCAACGGCTTCTGGCTCTCAGCGAACCTCAGTACCGGCTTATGTACCCCCTCGAGGATCACCCGGGGAGAGTCCCTCCTTTGGAAGTATGAAATTGCGTCATAAGGCATCTTCGCAACGCAAGCTCTCGTCTGTGTTTGACACACCTTCCTCGACTCCTCCTCGTCCTTCTCCTCGGCCGGGCGGTTCACCATGGAAGATTCCTGCTGTTCAACCCCAGACACAGGCTTCATCGTCATCAGGTGTTCTGATGGCTGGGACGATGAGATCGAAGGCGTTTCCCCTGCCTGGTCCTGCTCCTCCGCCTGCTACACCACCACGAGCGCAAGCTCTCGGGACTTCGAGTGCCGGGCAAGCGACTCTTGGTCCGGTGTTCACACCTTCCAGACAGCCAGTGGCGAAGCCTAGTCCGTCTACTCCCCGACGTACTTCGTACGTATACATCTATATCCGTGTAGCAATTCAACTCTGACACCTATATTTCTTTCATTAAGTAGCAATACCAACAAGGCATGGGCCTCTGCTCCCATTCACGAGCCCGCCCCACCACCTTTGACGAGCGGAATGTCCTTTGTAGCTATCCAGCAGCTGCAGCTAGAACAAGGTATTAGCAACTCCAAAGATAAACGGTCGTTGCTGGAGATTCAGCAAGAGGAACAGGAGAGACGCCAAGAAGAGGATTTCCTCAAGTGGTGGGAAGCTGAAGAGGAGAGGGTGAGGTTGGAGACGGAGGCCGCGTTGAATTCTTCTCTGACTGAGGCTAATGGAGCGAGGAAAGGCAGGGGTAGTTCGGGGCATAAGGGATCGAATGCTAATGCGAACGGGAGTTCGCAGAAGAGACAAAGGAAGCCGAAGGGGACGAATAAGGACACTGGTCCTTCGCAAGCGCAAACGTCGAATGAAACTGGTGGTACCCGGGCCTCTGAGGCTCAGCCGGCACCAAAGTCTGGTGGTAGAAGAGGTCCAAGAGGGAAGAAAGGCGCTCCGGCATCCGCTTCATGATTCCGATAATCGATTGATATGCATCATGCATCAAGTAACTAAATAAACGGACTACACGAAATCTCCTTATGTCCTCCCTCAACCTTCGCCTCTTTACGCACTTATTTTTATTAGATTCATGCACTCATAAACAGAATTCGTAGTATAGTAGCATGTACTTTCTTGTAACCTTATGGGGCTTCTGACAGTGTAGAGAAATTCGTTTCTTTCTCTAGTTCATATCGTACCTCAGCTTGTATGCCAAAGAATAGATTAGAATTCTTCTCGTTTTTCCGTAGAACAGTTCAAACGTTCAAGCACAGTTCTGAATGGCTTGAAGCCTGGGCGGCCCGGGCAAAGGCAGCGAAATTTGGTACACGTGACTACCACGCGGTCTCGTGCTGCCCTCCAGGCCGCAACTTCAACCTGAACCTGTACTACTGCTAACTCCTTCTCTGTGTCCTGAGCTCACGGTAACAGAACTCCAATAATATCATCGAGGAATTGGATTACTCTATTTCGGAAACTAGCCCTAGCTCTTCATCGTTGACTCCTCTATCAGTATGCAAAGGCGATCACAAACTGCCCGCCACCACTCAAAGCAATCTCTTGCTTTGATATCCGACGATCTTGGCGTCTTGCGAGAGGGTGATGAATCGAACGAGGACGTGCTACGAAGACAGCTCCTGGATAGAGACAGAGAATGCGACAGAGTGCGTTTTTGGAAAGACTTCCTCCCGAAGTACACCCCTCGTCTAATGAATGTCGTATTGCTTAGCTACGCAACCAAATACAAGACTTGCAGAATCAGCTGTCTTTAAGACCATCCGCAGAACATATACAAGCTGTCGAGAAAGAGTATAAGGATCTGGATCTCCTACTTCAGGGTACACAAAGAGAGAACGAGCGATGTATGGCCGAACTGGAAAGGTGAGCTTCTTTATTCATCATCCTCTTAATTATCCTTCATATGTTTTTCTAACTTAAATCAGAGAGAAAACGCGAGGCAAGATGCTTGAACGCGAACTTATAAGACTCGCAGGAGAGAATTGGCAGGTACGTTGTGGCTTAGATTCGAGATGTATTCTCACTCACGGATACTACTATAAAATAGGCTGTTTTGGACATAAATCCCAGTGCTATAGCTCCAAGCTCTGCTACCATTGGTCGATCTGCGTTCTTACACTCCCGTTCCAATACGCTATCATCTTCACCGACACCACTCTCATCTAATCAGACGGCTACTTCAAATTCTTCCGAGTCGTCGACTACTGCTGACCAGCAACAGCAACAGCAGGCGCTAGCTGCACACCTCGAGCAAGTACGAATGATGATTCTCGGGATGGAGAAAAGGCTAGAGGCACGAGAAGATAAGCTTAAGAAACACATCGGTGCTGCGGAGAATGAAGGGCGGAGGTTTGAGGAATTAAGACAGGAGATTTTGGCAGATGCCTAATCATGAACTGGTGTTTCTTTGTGTGTGCATGGACTTAATTGTGCGATCTAACATTGCTATACTTTGTTGCTTACCTGGAATTTTTGATTCTTTTGAGTACTAATTATATATCCCATTGTATGATACCCTTCGGTGATGTTGTCTTTCTATATGGATTCTGTGTATACAATTTCTTTTTTTTTTCGCGTTCTGTGTGACTACTATCTTCGGCTTAGACTCAGCGACAGCTATGGATGTCCTGGGCCAATGCATGTCTGAGCTCTCTACTACCTCAACAAGCTCCACCATACCCTTTAATTCTATAACATATCACAAGAGAAGTTCGAAGGCGAATTCTTAATCCAACCGTAGACTCGAACCAGTCGTTCGCAAGAATATGCTCAACAGTTATTTCTTTTCAAAAGGCCCCACGACCGTCTCGACCAGTGTCATATCTGCAGGAGCCCTAACCTCCCACTCTAGCACCAGTGTCTCCTTCTTGCCTGCAGGAACATCAACCCTCCACTCGAGCTTCCCTTCTTTCTCCTTCTCCCACCTAACCCTGACATTCCCACTTCCACTCCCGCTCCCTTGATCTTCATCACGCCTAACCTTGACCACCTGACCCTCATCCGCATCCGCAAGCCCCGCAGGCTTCCTCAACACAACCCTGACTTTATCCTTCTCTGCCTCCGACACAGTGCCCCCAAAAGGTACTATAGGACTCCACATCGGTACTGCGTCCCACACGCGCATGTCCTTGAGGTCGAACGAAGCATGGCGATTCCAAATAGTTGTTTTGGTGGTATATGTCGTGAGGTTCTTATGCTCGGCAAAGGCACCCCCGGCGGAACGTGTGAGACGGGAGGTACGGGTGTAGGTTACAGTTGCAGAGGGGTCAGTGCCGAGGAAGCAGGTGAACAATTCGTTGGTATTTACGTGCTGAGGAGCATGGAGATTTATAAGGTATGGTATACACATATAAAGATTGCGACGTACCTCGATGAATGTGCGAGCTATGGAACTGTCGTCTAGAATGACGCTAACTGGGCCCGGGAGAAGCATATACTCGCTCGTGTTCTTGATTTGGCACTAAAACACAATGAACTCATAAATCCAAAGTTCGAACGGCAATGAAATTTGAAAACTTACCCTCAGATAAACCCTCGTATCAACCCTCGGTACAATCCCATACTCAATAACCACGTTCTCATTCTTCCCCCCCTCCTTCTCTTTCCCGAACTCCAGCACAGCAACACCCACATGATGTACAATTCCATCGCTCGGAATCGTCGCTCTGCCCTCAACACTAAAGGCAACAGCCAGCGGCGTCTCTGTAACCGTCGTCTGAGTCTGCGTCAAAGTTTCCTTTCCACCTTCATCGTCCCCAGCACCAGCACCATCGTTTTTGCTGTGAAGATCATTCGACGACTGCGGTAGCACGATCTCTTCATATTCATCTTCAAAGGTTGGAGTATAGTTCGAGTTTGCTGAGCCAAAAAGTCCATTGCCAGAACTCGTACCGAAAGTCGCCGCTTGCGGGGCCTGCTGAGTAGACTGCATCGCCGACCCAAATAACCCGCCGGTGGACGCAGGAGCAGGTGTAGAGCTAGGGCCGAACCCGCCGAAGACTGAAGTGCCTAGTCTCCCGCCGGTGGACGCAGGAGCAGATGCGACAAAAGCTGAGCCACCTGGTGCGACCTGAGTGTTTCCCCCGCCGAAAAGCACACCCGCATCAAGACTTGTAGCCACACCCTGAGATGGACCTGGGTTGCCGAAGAGGCCGAAGCCAGTTGTGGCACTATTGGTAGCTGGCTGGCCAGAACCACTAGTGTTCATAGCAGCACCGAATCTTGGTATATTTGCGGCAGGGACGTTGTTGCTGATACTAAAATTGGAAAAGGCTTGAGGGAGATTCCCCGTATTGCCAAACAAGCTCTGGCGCTGCTGGCCCGCCGGCCGAATTTTGACTCCTGAGAGTACGGGCATAGTAGTACGGAATGCAGGGTATTTGGCGAATTGGGACAAGGGTTTGTCAAAACCGGAGAAGTGAGAAGATTCAAAGTCAAAAGTGCTTAGTGTTAGAGTAGCATCTGTCCAGTCTTCGCCCGTACATTGAGTGATGCGCGCGCGGTAGTAGAGAGTTATATGCGGTTTCGGTTGGCCGGTAATCGGGTTGGTAGTAGCGTGCAGTTCGTAGGTTGCATCCCAGGAGACGTTGGATACGACTGGACGATAGGTGAAATTAGTTTAGTTTAATTTATAATGAAGGTAGGTCTTACTATAGGTAAGCTTCAATTCAACTTTTCTGCTGACCTGATCACTCTCGTTACCGAGAACAACCTCAACCCTCCCCCTGGCTGACCCCTTTTTCTTCTTCCTCTTCTCTTCCTCCTCCTCAATCTTCCTCTTGACTTGGACAATCTGTTCGGAAATCTCTTGCACTGCGGCGAGACTGTTCTTGCCTACTCGCACAAAATCTGCGAGGAACCCTGATTCTCCCGTCATTTGCGAGGGAGAAACATGGTCGCCTTTAAGGGTGTTAGCGTAGGAGACGAGCAGCTGCTGTTCGTGCTCTCTGATACGTTTTTGAGAGTCGAGGGTGTTGAGATGGCAGTTGAGGAGACGTATGGTTTCCTCTGGAGTCGAAGCGGTTGGAAAGGTAGAAAGATCAGTGATAGGTTGTTTATCATTCGTAGTGGTACTGGGAGATGGATCTTTGGATGAAACGGTAGAGACTACATCATATAGACGCAGTCCACCGCCGCTTCCAAGGCTAGACGAGCCTAACCCGGTTACACGCACAGAGTCTGTGTCGATGCTGCCCGAAAGGCCAGTAATTTCGATTTTGGTTTGACCTGCCTTTGTATTCGAGATATTCGGTTAGCCCGGTGAAACATGTACCAGCAGGAGTGACGGTACCTTGAGCTCGACATCGAAAGTACGAACGACTTCAGCTCTGCGAGACTTGAAGACGGTTACAGATTTGATTGAGTGTTCGGGCGCGTAAAGCTGGATCAGAGAAGACATCTTTTACAACCGTAACCTGAAATTTGGATAAAGAAACAAATCAATTTAGTAGGTGCAACCTAGAAAGACGAAACGGAGACTAACTAGTGAATCGTGATAGTAGGTAGAGGAAAAGGTTTAAAGAGTAGGATGCCCCAAATGCCCTCTTTATATACCGAATTCCAGACATCGAATTCCAGGCCATCGTGCCACACTCTGACTCAAGCTTGATGGCCGCTCATGAAGAAGGTTCCGATTCAGAAATGCAACGGTGGCGATGCGTGGGATATGTGAGTCAGGCCCAAAGCTCGGCCTGGCAAAGCTCATTAAGTCCACTGTCCGTTCAGTCCCTTCCTGACTGGCTCGTACGCTGATAACGACAACGAAGAGCAAAGCTGCTTAAAATGAGCCGCTTCAAGGTACTACATTCTTGTTCGAAAGAAGTAACATTTGCTATAACTTTGCAGGACCGAAGAATCGTTGGCTGCTTGTCGAATTCATACCTGTTTCACCAACTGTATCATTGAACAACATAAGCAACGTCGCTGGAGTTGGAAACAAAGCCAATATAACCCCAGTTCAGACCCAGAATTCTTTTGACCAGAAGTAGATCTGGGCGGCTGTAAAACAGAGCATATTGAGCCATTTTGGCGATATTGGCTGGGAGACAGTAGGATTGTCTTTGACCGGTAACTGGCTCCAATTATTTGCTTTCTTGTATTATCTTATTGATGTATCTCTCTCGATTTATAGTGAAATATTTCTCTCCTGTTACTAATATCTGCACCATCTGCGTTGTTCGAGATCATCATAAAACTGCTTGCGATGCAGTGACGATGCTTGATAGAATAGATGGTGTTAAGTGTATACCTCATGTCGTTCATGTTTCCGGTATATATGCACTTTCTTTTCCTTATGGCTGGTGTATGCTCATTGTATATCAGGCACTATCAAGCACGCCCAGCTCGCGGCTGTCGAGCATAATCGCGAAGTTGTGGCTAGGTCCCGGGCCCAAGCCAATGCCCCAGGTTCGTTGGTTTGGAGTTCTCAATTTTTTGCGCCTTGTGCCTTTGCACTATTCTTTTCCTGTTTTCTGTTTGCTCATGCCTCTTCTCTCTCGCGTTTTATTTCGACTCTTGTTCATTTCTGTCTCGTCTTTCCTTTAGCTTGTTTCTTGTATTCCACTTCGTCTCACTATGCGCTCCTTCTTTCTCTATTCCGTATCTTCTCTTCTATCTCTCTGTTTATTCTTTGGTCTTTATTTTCCCTCCAGTCATCTCTCTTTCTCTTCATCTACCTCTTTTCTGTCTCTGTTTATTTTGTCTATTCCTCCTTGATGCTTTTTTGCACTCTCTCTTGTGCCTTGTTCCTTTTCCCCCTTCTTGCGTTTTCTTTCCTGCTTGTCCCTTTTTTTCTATTCCTCTACTGTTCCTATTCGTCTGCTCTCTTTTCCCTCTACCTCTCTTGTTTTCCCCTGCGCTGTTCTTCTGTTCATGTCTGTGCTCGCCATTTCTTCTTCGTTGACCTTCATACCTTCTTTCTGTATATCTCCCGCTCTTACTCCCTTCTTTCCCCTTCTATGCTGTTCCACGCTTTATAGGTTTCTCCTTCCTCTATTCATACTCTTTGGCTCTATCAAACTCTTCACCTCTTCTTCGTTTCCCTTCCCATCTCCTTGTGCTGTCTCTCGACTGTACTGATCTCATCCTACTCTAGCCGCTCACCGGGACTCCTACGACGCCTACCTCGAGTCGAGTACGAACGAGATCGAGGAGGGTCTGTTTCGCCTTTCCAGCCTTCGTGAAGGGAAGGTGCCACCAGGCTGTTTGTTCGTCGATAAACAATCGGCGCAGCGGAGCTGTGATGAGGATAGTATAACGTTTCTGTTGCTTCAGGGCTTCTTGTCATGGGATTTTCATCCCGGTTCCCCAGTCCTGCAATGCTGAGCGAACGTTGAACACTCATCATTGAATGTCTCCGAGAAGCATGTCCGGGATTAAAATCTTGACGGTCTTGCCTGAGTTTTGATGGATCTGGTAGATAGGTGGGCGGAGTAGATGTTGGCGTGGGGGAGGGAGTTCTGGTATCGAATCGCAAGGGAAAATGGCTGTGTCAGGCATACCAATGCACAAGCCCACGTTCTGCGACTTCATTCTTTATATCTACCACCTGCCCGGAGTCACTTCGCACCCTGCAGCCTTAACTAAGGCTTAGGCTAGACTCCCTTCACGCCGTTTATGGCGTCGTTCTGCCTCCTCCAACAAGAATCAGAAATATTAAACATTTGCCGTTTTCAAATTCGTTCACAAGCAGCGCTTCCTCGACCGTCTCATTCCGGACACGAGTACCTGCGATGGCTATCGAAGTAAAAAGCGTGGAATGGGTCTCACGCAGAGATGCGACGCGGAGTCTGCTGTGGCTGTACGTGCTGCTTTGTGTGTCGTTGGCTCGATGGGCCGGAGTGCGACGAATCCAAGAATTGGTCGAACGCTCGTTCATGGGCTGGAAAGCATCAGATCCACTTGAGGATGTGCCGCCGTTGGTACACGGCCATGCAACAGCGTTTACCGACTTTTTACGGACCTTTCATTTAATACAAGTGGGCTGTGTGCGGGCGAGCATGGCAGGGAAATTCAGTGACCGTAACACAGGGTCTTCGTCACGAAGCCACTCCCTCCCGCGCTCAGGATCATACCCCCGTGATTCTGAGGATGAGGCCCATCGCGCACCAAACAATCCTGTAGCTTCGCTCTTGCTATACTATTCTGCAGTTCGCTCATAATGGATATTATAAGGGTTCACTTTCATCCCCTTCATCCAATCCAACTCCTTCAGGTCATCCAACACGCCTGCAAAGATTTTGGCGTTAATTTTACCTCCTTCTGCTACACCTCCCCTTCTTCTTGTTCCGCTCCCTCACCTGCTTCTCTAGTCAGAGAACAATACCCGGCTACTCATCCACCACCTATGTACATACCATGGCTTACCTGTCCATGCTCACTGCCTTGTATTCAGCTTTCGAGCGGGTCAGCAAATGTCAAAGAGGCCAACGTAAAATATGTTTGTTCCATTGTTTTATCATGTACGACTGCATTGAAAAAGCCTTTCATTCTTCTGCGTTAGCGTAAACTCTAGCTAAGTAGACTCCGAGTATCTTGGGTTCCGCTAACTCATGATCATGGATGTAGCGAGTAGTCTGTGTTGTGTAGCCTTACCTCAGAGTCCGCGAGTATGTCATAGGGTTGTTAGTATGTACTTGTCGGTCGTATGTGTGTCGTAATCCAAATGCAGAATACCAGGTCACCCCGGACACTCTTATGATCAAACTCTACCCTCCCAGCTTGTACTCTTAGTAGGCTCTCACCGTTTTCCCATATCGTATTTCCCTCACTGTTCACATGGGAATATGATATTGTGGGTCCCAGTGCCACTCAGATCACTAGATCCCTTCCACACCACACTAATCTCGGGGCTTTGAGCGACATCATGATTCACAGGCTAGCTAAGATTGTCCCCCTGATTCCTTTCCAGGTTGCAACATAGTGTATTCGAGGTACTTTTGTCTCCGAGATCTGCAGAGAATTTTTACTAGAGTATGTACGTGTACAAGTCTGTCCAAGTTGGTCCTGGATTATACTTGAGTTTTGATTTGGTGGCGTTCATCAGAATTCAGGACTGCGACTGCTCATTGTTAACCCCACGCTAGCTATTGCACTTAGATATATATGTAGAATATATAAAAGTGTCGCAAATACATCCGAGTCGAAGTAAGTCGAAGTATCACGAAAGCATAACCTAGCCATGTAACATCATGATCTACGTGACTAGTATGATAAAGCGATGGGCAAATCTGTCCATGAACGAATAGCATAGCATGACAGAGTGAGTATGTGTCTTCGCCTTTTAGTCCTTCTCAACATCAACAACTTTGCCCGTCTCGTCTTTTCCTTCCACATCATTGTGTCTGCCAAATCAAAACCAATAGTTCTCGTTAGCATTCAATAGGAATAATATGGATAATATGGAGTGAGAATAACAAGGAATCCACGTACGCATCAGAAAGAACCATGTTTTTGACAAAGAATGACATGAAAACTGGTATCACCGCCATGACGGTCGCGACGATGAGAAGGATCTTCATCGTATAATCATATGCTGAGATCTATGGTGGAGTAAGTACATATCGTTAACGATGATAATCATGATGTGGGTGGCGCAAGGAAAGGGGGAGAAGAATGATTCGATCGTGACTTCAAATTGCTACTTACAATACCATCATAAACAGCCGTGTTTGAGCGATACGTCGTAGCAGTTGTAATACTAGCGTAAATCGAGTCAATATCAGCCGTACTAAGGAGGCCAGCGAGGTTTTTCGCTAGCTGTTTTGGCACTGAAAAGGGATATATAGGGATGAGTATCTCAAGTTTCATGAACCTTTGTAACGAATCAATTTTACTCACTGTAGTCACGCCAAATGGCAGCTGCGAGCTAGAAGTCGAAGCCCAAACAATTCAATTGACGAACAGACAGGAGACTAATGATCATGATGGGGACTTACAGCGGATCCGACAGCGTTCTAAGGTCAAAAAAAGGCAGGCACATTAGTGACATAAAATCCAGAAGGGACGAGAAGGGTGGAATGACCCGAGAAGAGTGGAATATCCTAGGAAGGGACGATGGGAGAAGGAAGGAGGCAAACTCACCCCGATAGCGGTCCAGAGGAGTACAAAAGCGGTTGCGGTTCCAAGTTCTGCCCAAACCGGATTAGATTCACGAAAGACCAAATATAAGAAAGAAGAGAAGAGAACTTTGGGAGAACTTCTACTGACCTTGATGCGTAACACTTCCCTGTGCAAGTAATTGAATCGAACAGGCCGATATACCACCCCCAAGTCCCTGAAGAACTTGACAAATCACCAAGAATCCCGTCGAGCCATGGGCACCTCTGGATTTAATCATTAGGCCTACGCCTAGAAGACGGATGCATAAGCCAATTATGAGGAGGACCTGAGTAATGTGGATTTGAGTTAAGGTCGAAGAAGTATAGGAATTAGAGCGATGGCATACCTTTGTACGCCGAGTGTATGCTTGAACAAACCCAGCGAGGATACCAAAGACAGTAAGCGAGAGTGTTTGAGTGTACGCGAAGTAGCTAACAAAAAAGGTGGTTAAGCAACTCCGCCGAAAAAGAAAAGACTCTCCAACTCACTTCTGATCGACAACACTCCAGTCTCTCGTGACAAAGATGAAACTATACTGATATGTATACTGCAAGTAAAACGATACGAAATCAAAGAACCCGATAAGAGCTGAGAACAAAATCGTCGGGTTCTTGAAGAAGTGCCAGGGGAACACTGGTGTCCTCGCGATTTTAGCTTCGTATGGTATGAATCCGATGAGGATGACACCGCCGCATACTAGCATGGCGATTATGCTTGGGTCTTTCCAAGTGGTATATTTGCCATTTACGAGGGTTAGCCTACCCTTAGGTGTCAGTCAAACTGGTACGTGATGCCAAAAAGTCAAGTAAGTAAGTATCACTTACGGAAGTAATAGACACGCCCAGCCCGCTGCGAAGATAACCAAACCCAGCGCATCCATATCCACAAGAAAATGCCAAAGACGGAGCAGGAAAGGTTTGCTCGAGACTAAACGCGGAGCATCAGCGGCGTCACCTGCGACGTTGGTGGCCACAACTCCAAGTTTTTTCGCTTTGTGTTGTGCCCAGTATAGCGTTATCATTATAGGAGCTACAGCTGCCGGGACGATGATGGCGAACTATATCATATACGGAAAAGTTACTTGTCTGAGCTTCAAGTTTAAACGCATGAAACGGTTTACGCACCATGCCATACCCCCATCTCCAACCGGATTGTGCCAATACATCGGCGGATATGTTAGACGCTACTGCCCAGTTGACTAAGAACGGGATGGAATAGCATGAAGAGAGTAAACTTCTCCAGCGGAGGTTGGTCACATCTCCAATGACAATCTGGTGTCGAAGGTAAGTAAGTGAACTGCTGAAGTGCCGAACGTATTCAAGAGCTTGTATGTAGTCCGCTCACCTGAATCAATATCTCCAAACACGAATACCCGACGTAGTAGATGATTGCACCGGCAGCATAAGTGTTAATATTTTTGCATGCAGCGAGCACTGTCCAGGTATCATATGAAGCATGTGATTATTTATAACGAGAACTTGAAAGTCATGAGTGAACGACGTACAGATATATCCCAAGCAATAGAAGAATATGAGGAAACTGAACGCCTCAGCTCTTCCAAACGTATCAGCAATCTAACAGGACAATCGAAACCGGGTGTAAGATATAGCTCAT
Source organism: Neonothopanus nambi (assembly GCA_003987895.1). Taxonomy (NCBI): domain Eukaryota; kingdom Fungi; phylum Basidiomycota; class Agaricomycetes; order Agaricales; family Omphalotaceae; genus Neonothopanus; species Neonothopanus nambi. The sequence continues at coordinate 68,133 of RCHF01000400.1, read as the reverse complement.
ATGAGTATAGTGGCAGACCCGAGTATGCGTACCTTGGCAGCTACAGGTTTCATGCAAGCGAGAATGATGGCCTGTTGTCATTGAGGAAAATCAGCTTGTGAATTTGACGACCCATAACTGCCATACCTGTGCTGTACTGATAGCCCCCAGTAAAGAATGCTCGTTGAAGGAAGAGGTTGCATACGTCTGGTATGTGTAGGTCGTCTCGCCTGTTTAATGAATAGACAGTCAGATCCAATATATTCAAACTGGCATCGAAAGGCACAGTGTGGCGCTAGCTTCTTGAAAAACTTACCATCTAGGGAGTAAATGTACGAGATGAGGGCAACACCAATCCAGAAAGCAATTTTCGACTTCGGACCCCTGAAAGGCGTATAGTCGGCGAATTATCAATCGGTGGTCGCAATAGAAGAAGGGGCTACCACAAACCAGACGCGCTGAGCGGCCTCGACCTTTAGAATGCCCTCCGTCTGACCTTGGGGATCCAAGACAACCTCAGACACGCCTTTTTCCTTTTCTCCAGAGCTATCGACCTTGGAAGAGCTTTTTCCGAGCTCATGCACGTCGTCGTGAGAGGCCATCGCGACTTTAGGCAGCTCGAGGCCGGAAGTATAGGAGGTTGGGGGTAGAGAAAAGAAAATTATCTGATACTGATACGGACTTTTATCTTTATCAGATAAACAAAAAAAAGCACTTTAGATAAGATGACCTCTGTGCCTAAACCAGGGACATCAGGTGAACAGGTGCCATCTGGACCCGGGAAAACTCGCTGTTTGTTGGAAGTGGCGCACTGGGTCACCAACGTAAGTAAAACCAAGGAAACACCTGTAGTCAATCTATCAGTAAGCCGTCAGATTCATTCATCAAGCTATTTTAATGTCTGTATACCTCAAAATTCGTTAGAAAATCTTCAAATCCTTTGAGAGGTGGTCGAAGTGAGTAGGGACAGTGCATCCGAAGGCGCAGCAAGACCACAAGTTCAAGCTGATGCGATTCAACGCATCAGCTACAAAACACTCAAAAATAGAAGCGGCACCGCCGGCAGTACTTCGGCCGAACTGTGAGGGTCATCCACTGACGGAGAACTTGAAATTCGGCCGAACCTTGTTCAGCCTTGTTCCCTCTATTTAATTCGAATTTCAGCGGTTCTGCCTGGGTTCACTTCCATTAGGCTTAGTTGAAGCCTTAAATCAGGCCTGTCCTAGGCCTCCTGTGTTGTGTTCATTCTTACTCCAGGGCAGGGTCGAGCGCAAAGCTAGACTGGGCCCTGGGCCCTGGGCCTGACGATCATTAACCACCACTCGACGTTCGGCGTTCGCTCTATAGTAATGGAATTTGGAGATAATACTATCATATCACTCGCTACATACTCTATGTAAGTAATGGATAACAGTCCGCGATCATCGACCAAAGCGAAATAGAAATGAAGTGAAGCAAAATCTAGGGGGGAGTATACTACTCATACAGGGAGTCGGAACGCGAAGGGGAAGGGAGAAGGAAAGGATGAAATGAGAATGAGAGTGAGAGAGGAGTGAGGTGGGTTGGGGTGAGAGTCGCTTTCGATGAAAAGGAAAACATGACACATGAAAGATTGAAAAACTGAGGGAAGAAACATATGCATGCAAGGAAAGAGGAAAAAAGAGAACCTAGGTATCATCATATGCTAAACGTCTATATTTCGACGCAAAGGAAATAGGTATCAATGTGAAAAGTAGTGAGGAATAGTACAATGGATTGCAATCAAGATGAAGTCCTTTTTTTCTTTTTGCGATGGAAGAATGAGAGAACAAAAGGGCGCACGCGAGGATCGAAAGAGAAACCAAACAACGCACTCACACCAACGCGCCCTATCCTTTATTCTTTTTGCCTTTACCAGCAGAGAACGTCAGACCTTCGTCGTCGTCCTCATCAGCGTCTTGATAAGATTCATCGTCATCATCATGTCCCTCTGTAGAATCGTCTCGGTGTGGGCGTTGGCGATAGTATCCAGCTTGTAGATACGGGTTCTCCTGGCCCGGTCCAGCACCTACTCCTTCCTCCGTATAATCATCCTCATCCTCATTCGACATATCAAACATCGAATCATCATCAAAACCATAACCCCTTCGCCCCCCACTCCCACTCCGAGCACTTCCACTACCACTAGAAGGACTGACACTAACGCTCGCAGCATCATTCCTCGCAGCCCTCTCTCTCCTCCTCGTCCAAGCCTCCTCCTGCTGCGCTTCCAACTCTCCCGGATTCCCAAAACCCCCAGCACCGACAGTCATAACCTGCTCATCTAAATCCCCATCCGAATTCAAACTAGTGATATCCTCAAACTCCTTCGGATGATCCCAACTTGACGTCCTTCTCCCAAGCGCATCAGCCAGCAGCCCACTAACATTCACCCCACCATCTCTGAACGTCACATTACCAGCGGCAGCGGCACTGAGGGTAGCAGGACCATGCGCCGACGAAGGGATGAGCAGATGTTGATCTTCATCGCGGAAGAAACGGGGGTACCTCAACGCTTCTTCGCTCGCTCGCGCACGTCTCATATTCCCAGTGACATTGAGCGGTGTAGTCGAAGCTCCCGGTCTAGCCGCAACAGCTCCCGCAGATTCCGATCGTCCCTTCCCTAAGGTACTACCACCGCTATCGTCAACGCAACGTTGCAGCGCGCGCCGATGAACGGTTTTCGCTAACGGAGTGTCATCCTCAGCATCAATGGGGCTAGAAACATCCGTCGTTGACGATCCCACTGACGTTGGAATGCCTGTACCCGTACTACCCTCCGTCAACGCAGGCGTAGAAGACGACGAAAACCTATTCGGGCGCCAGTGTGCGATAGACGAGATGATACCTGTGAGCTTCGTCCTGCCTCCGGCGCTCGACGTGACAGTCGCTGTACTAGTAGCCGTAGTAGCTGTCGATGACAGCGTCGGAGAGATAGGCGGGCGGTTCGATGTACGTCTCATTGAGCCTGGCGTCGACGGACGAGAGCATATCAGTATCGAATCGATTGGTGAAGAAGGTTGCGTTTGTCGGCTGAATTTATGCGGAGGTATCGTTGGGCTCCATGAGGTCCCTGAGCCTGAACCTGAACCTGAACCTGAACCTGAGCCAGCTTTTGAATCAGGCGTCAGCACATCAGTAGACTTGGACCTAGCGTCCAAGCCTTTCTTCGCCGAGTTGCCTTGCATAGATGATGGTCTCGTGAGAGACGACGAAGCACGCTTGTGACTAGGCCCATGTCCATGTCCGTGCCCGTACCTCCCACCTCCACCACGCTCCCTATCGCCCACCTTCTGCTTTCCCTTATGCTCCGACGACCCCAAGTGAACATTAGGATCCGACTTGACTGGACCTCTGCTCCCATCATCTTCCGGCATCGGATCTCTCGAACGCTGAGGTCTCACAGCCGTTCGCAAGAACGTCGAAATCCGTCTGGAAAACTGCTGGCCCCAGTTCCACCTGAACCTCAGCGTCGACATCGCATCAGAGGTCTCCTTCGCTGATACGACGATAGGCCTCGGGGACGTCATCACTAGCCAGGTGTCCGGGTTGGGCAGGTCGTGTAGGAACCAAGGGTTCATCTGTTATTTCCCCACAAAACAACGTCAATAAATATGTCGTAAAAAAGCACGATACGGAACTTAGGGTGATGATGTGAAGAGTAAAGGGTGAAGGAAGTAAACCCAAGGTAAACGCGAAATGAAACAAAATAGCGTAGCGAAGGTTGGAAAACGGATCTTGTTAAAACAAGGCAAGTCCATAGATGAATGTGGGATGATGGAAGACGAGGCATCATTGAGATGCCTCATATTCATCATTGTGGGTGATGAAGATAACGGCGAAGAACAGAAGTTACAAAGTAAAAAACATGTGGAAGAAGCGGAAGGGATACAAACAGACAAGAACCCTTACTCACCTTGACTTCGTCGAGGGTGATTCTTAGCTCCATGTCCTTCTTGAGAAAGTGATCAAGGAGATGCATGACAACTCCACCCTCCGTGTTCTCGTCCTCAGGGAACCTTCCACCAGTCGGTACCTGATCATAACCCATAGTCGAAGGAGCCCTCCAATCACTATTACACACACAGTGATATCCTGTCCATTCAGACAGCTGATACTGCCCAGGAGGTCTAAACGGCGTCTTGCCGAATAAAAGGCAATAAAGTGTCACTCCCAAAGCCCAGATATCTATCGCTTTCGTGACAGGCGGCCGAGGTGGTGCTATCTCGCCTTCCTTGAACTCCTTGTACTCCCATACGATCTCTGGGGCGAGGAAAGCAGGTGAGCCAGCTCGCTTGGCGAGGTCTGCTTCGTTGAGGAGTATGGGATCCTCCGGGTTGTCGTTTTGGGCGTCGGTGCCTGCAGACGCCAGACGTTGTGCGTAAGAGAAGTGTGCAGTGCCGAAGTCAGCGATTTTCACCCGATCGTGGTTGGAAGTCCAGATAAGGTTGGCGGGTTTAATGTCTCTGTGGATAATTCCTTGGTGATGTACTATGCATAGGAGGGAGGTCAGACGGCTTTGTTAAGGAGGTAAAGTAAAGTAAAGCGCACGATATTCTAAGCCCAGAATGGCATCTCGCATTATGCGTCTAGTCTGCTCAACGGTAAGGATAGGTTGCCGATTTTCGTTGGTATATTTTATCTCCCCTCCTCCTAGATATTCCATAACTGCAGAAAGAAATAAGCAAACGCGAAAGAAGACGTAGATGGAAGTCCACGAACCCATAAAAATCTGGTCATTTTTGCGGTCGTCTATGACTTCGTATAATCTTACAACATGCGGATGCCGACACTTCTTCATAATCGCAATCTCTTTTCGTATTTCTTGCTCTGCAGTACGTATTCCATCAACGACAGGGACATGGTCAGACCTCGGCAGGTTCTGCTGTCGCAATTGCTTGTATTGGCGTTCTCTACGAGCCTTTGGATTATCCCTCTTGACTATTTTCATAGCCTACGCAATTAACGACACCGAAATGAATACAAGAAACGAAGATACTCACCAAAATGCGAGATTCATTGAGATGGGGATGACATCTCCACACATTTCCATGCTGACCCTTGCCTACCTTCGCATCCATGACATACTGGTTGAGCATCTTCTTCCCGTCGCTGAGACGGACGGTCTGAAGACGCTCAGTGGTGACGACGTCGACTGGATCGAAGAGATCGTTTTGAGCGACGCTCTGCTGGGACATTGTTGGGGACGCTTCATGAACGGTGGCTCGAATTCAAGCAACTCGACTTAACAATTCAAAACTTTCCACTTTCCGGCGCACTCTTCTACAAAGTCCCCCGGTCACCCCCTAATTAATTATCTAAGGAGTTAATTATTTTATTATTTATTATTTTAAGCTTAACCTGCTTGTAACCCCATTTAGCTCCTTTCGCAGACGCATCTGTCCTCGTCCTTCACATCTTTCATAACCTAAACCCATCCATAAATCCGTCAACCCTGCAATTTTAATCAATTTTTTTTTATTGAAGCTTACAGATTCAACATGCTTTCCGCAGCCCTGGTACACAGCAGAAGCCCAGTCAGTCAAAGGCATTTTATTTTTCTTTCTAAACTCTATCCTCACCTGCCAAGTCGTCTTCCCACATTTCTCGCATTTGACTTGGTAGCACTCGTTCACGGGAGTGGTAGCAGAAGCACTACAGATCATGGTTTGCTGTTCACCTGCTCCAGAAAAAGAAAAGCCATGACAAGAGCGCAGCCGATGAGTGGCGGCATCACATATATAGCGTTAATATTCAGTCGCAGGCACGAAAACGGTCAATAAGTGGCGTACTTACCTTGATATAATTATACAAATGATGACTCGAGCTTATCCGAAGATGGATATGTGTTCAGGGAGGAAGTTCTGTTCTGAATCTAAAGAGCAGAAGTAGACCCGTGCCTTCCTTCTTATACGCGACTGTGCTAATGGATACACGTGCTATCCGTGTTAGACTTACTCAGACTGTCAGGAGGTCGGCCTGCTCTCAGTCAGCCCTCGACATCGAATTCGGAATTCATAGTCAGGTCAGGCCCTGATAGAGAAAATAACATGCAATCGCTCGAACGCCTTTAAGACCATTCAAATATATTGGACCCTTTGTATTCACGGAAACATATTCTCTTCGACCTGTACACGAATCAAATTTTCCGCCTCCCTAGTCTTCCCGGTCTCCACACTCCAAAAGTGAAGAACACTTATCTAGATTTTTGCCGCTCCATTAGCACTAGACACCTCCTCCCTTGCCTCTAAAACAGTCTTCCTCAACCGCTTCACAGCCTCCTCCACCTGCTCTTCCTCAATTAGACTAAACGACGCTCTCACATAAGCTGTCTTCTGCCCACTCGGCCGAAACACCGTCCCCGGAAGTGCAAGCACTCCGTTGTTGAACGCCTTGGTCTCGATAATCGCCTTCGAGTCACCTTCCTCCGAAGCCGAGGCAGAAGGCGGCGATATAAGCAGTTTGAACCTATTGATAAACCCACAAATAGGACGATGAGAAAACCAGGCCTGGACTATCAATATATGATGTAGAAGAAAAATTCTTTGTGGACGTCGACCCCGCAAGAAGCCAGAGAAGAAATTTTTTCACAGCGACGAATGAATATAGAAAAAGGCAAATTAAAGAGGAAAGGAAGAGTCCAGAACACCAAGCTGCGCAACTTCGTGAGGGAGGCCTAGCTAACAACAGCCGTCCCTTCAACCCAGCCGCGGACATTGGCACGAACTCTAAACCTGTCGCGTGCCAATAAGTCGACACGCTCGTGCCAGATGGGGGCAAAGCAGAAAGGGGATGAGGAAGACGATGGAGGAACGACAGGAAAGTCGATCCATCACATCTGCACATCATAGCATTCAATCAATCCAACGCAATAGGAAGGACCCTCCAACGGTTGGACACCAATGAACCCCAGGCGATAGAGAGAGAGAGAAAACTGTGTAAAAAAGGATAAAGAAGTCTTTGCTTTGCTTTATGTTGTCAGCAGCTAGTCAGCCAACCAGCCCATCTTCCATCAAACGCCACCAAATTAGAACCCTGTGGGTTCTTTCCTTTGACCCCCACCCACCCGCACCGCACCGACGCAATAAGTGCCCATTAGCCATATGTGGAACCATACGACTCGTGCGATTGGGTGGGCATTACCAAGAGATCAGAGACATCAGTCTTCTCGGAATATCCACCGGCGGTCCCAGCACCACGTCGGTCAATACTCGTACCCTTTCCACCGACGCTAGAAGACCTCGCTTTCCTATAGACATCTCTTGGCAGCATATCGTGGTTAAACGAGTACATCGACATGTCACGCTTCACAGGAAACCCCTATCCTGTCCTACATGCATGGGTTGCAAACCCTTGCTACCACAAATCGGTGGTAGTAGAATCCTCGCTTCGCTGGCCCCAAGGCACCGTGTCTCATGTGCGCACGACACATCGGGACCTTGGAGCGTAGCTCCAAAAGAAGCGAGTAAGATATACAAGGCACAACGAACATAGCACGATGAAAACGCGCGTTCCTTGATCCAGAAACACGTCGGCCTGGTTATACCACCTCCACAGACATAAAATGAAACAAAAAGAAAAAAAAAAAGAAAAAGAAAAAGAGACTTATGACGAGGAAAGGGTAAAGAGGTGAAGCTGCGCCACAGATCCATCCATTACCACTGCCACCTTAAGTCTCAAACCCAAGCCGTACAGAGCGGTATCCTTCGGCGACGCTCACCCGATGGGGGCGCCACAAAAGAGAATAGCAATAGCCTCTTTGAGACACGAAATAAACCAAGAACTTGGGAATGATCATCCGAAAGGAAAGGAGACGAAAAGATGCAAGACGAATAATATACACCATTACTCACCAGAAGAACATCCCGGCCTCGGGACTGACCCACTCCGCTAACCCTTCGTCTTTCAGGTGTTTGTTCAGGGCCCGTTCAAATACATCCCGTTTCTCGCGGTAGAACGCTGATACCTTCTTCGTGTGCAGCATAAATCCGTCGTAGCCCCACACAGACAGAAGCTGGTAAGTGATTACTTGCGTGAGTGAAGACGGCTGGAGGTTCGCAGTTGCTGTCTATGGTAAAGGAAAGGAACGGAAGTTAGAACGAGAGAAAAGAGCAGGGACAGGGAACGGAAGAAAAATAGAAGAGCGGAACGATAGGTATTGAAGCTAGAAGACTATAGGTGGGTAAAAGAGTTGACAAGAAGATTGTTAAAGAATTCAAATGATCTCCTCTTTCGAAGAACCACAGGGATGCCGATGAATACAAATAATTGACAGGTCCTTATCTCCTGTTCCTTGTGCACTGGAAGTTCTGGGCCATGGCCATTCTTCCCCTACGCTGTTCACCTTCGTCCAAAATCCATCCCGCCAGGAGTTCAAAGCTCTCCTTATAGATTCCGGGTCTTGGTGCTACCGGCAAACTCTAAGCACGCCCGTAGCAAATCCATCGCCCACACCCCTATATCACCGCCCTCGACAACGAGGGCTCGTCCTCCAATAGCCCCCAATGGCAAAGTATTTGAAAGAGGGAGGAAAAAACAGCAAATTGACTCCGGAACACGAACGCCGTGAGTACGATTAACAGAAGACTGAATTAAGATCCATCTCCCCAATTCAAACCAAAAAAAGGCACCAATAAAAAAAAGGCTAAGAGAGAGTCAAAACAATCATAAATCAGTCTAATGGATCCCACACATCCACCAAATCCCGCCAACCGTTAAACGGCAATCATTGAAGATCCGTGAACTCTCGAAAAAACGAGTTACGGGGTGAAAGATGCGCTTGTAGCTCCTGCCTACAGGCGCGCGCCGCGTACGCCGAAGAAACGTATGTGGGAATGCGGGAAAGATTGACTCGAACTCGCGTATCATTCAGCTGACATTAAGTTCGTATTGCCAGTCCTGAATCTGGAACCGACGGAGGATGGCGGAGGTATGGGGATTCTGGCTCAGAGTAGCCTGTACCGTCGCCGGTGAAGCACCCACACTCACGATGCCACTTCACGACGGTCCCGTAGTGAGGTCCTCCAAAAAGCATCCGACAGTAAAGAAGCAACCGCTCCAACGGAGGGAAAAATCATAACGGTGATAGAGGGACCGAACGAATAGCAAACGTGCGTGCCTCCATAGAAAGATCGAAGCTTGAACATGATAGAAGAGAAGAGGAACAGGAACCGCTGGAGCAGCGGTTCGCCCTACGAAAAGAAGTCAGAAGAAAGAGAGGAGACTCACATGCATGTCCATGGCCTTCAATAGCGGTTCTGGTCCCGAGGCGAAGCCGAGTCGGATACCCGCTGACAGAATCTTTGAGATACTGTCGAATCGGAGCACACGTCCGACTTCGGCTTCTTCAAGTTCAAGTGCGAAGTAAGATGGTGCGCGCGGGGCTTCACCGTAATAGAGGAAGAAATAAGGATCGTCTGCGCATATATAATAAGAAGGGCTCAGAATGCAATCCGAGGGTAGAAGGCGAAAACAGCGTACCCTCTAGAATGATGAAGTTGTGTTCCTTGGCAAGTTGTAGGACTTCTTTTTTGCGCTCTAGGGTGGCAGTCATTCCAGTAGGATTGCATCCGTACTGAGGAATGGGTTGAATGTCAGTGAATTATAGTACAGACACATAATGGTGTGCGTACCGGGACAGTGTATAGTACTTTGGGTTTGGGCTCTCCTGCGGGCCAGGACTCGAGTATTTGACGAAGAGAGCTGGAGCAGATACCGTTTGCGTCCGTTTCAACCTCTGAGCGGTGAGAATAGACACAGTGAGCATTGTCCAAATGTCGAAAGACAAAGTTCACGACGCACCGACTTGTTTACAGTGGAGACTTTCGAACAAAGGTATAACACCTCTGGAATCATACGAATGAGCTGCGCAGGTTGAGGTATTTTGTGAGACAAGACTAACGCGTAAACGGGAGACTCGACGAGAACGGGATCCCCTGGGTTAACCATCGCAGTCACCGCCTGAATAACACCTTTGTTAGACCAAAAGTCATTTGAATGACAGAATGTCTACGCACCTTGTATATCAAGTCCTGCGATCCTGACCCCATACTGAGTTTCCACCCCTCTCCTTTCTTCCTTCCATGCACCTTTTCTTGCAGCCCGTACACCCATTCTAATAGAGGTGGCATTCCTGCAGTATCACCATATTGAAGGCCAGCTTCCAGTTGATCTTGCGGGATCGTTATAGATGTCTCTTTAGTAGGATCTCGCGGGTCTTGAGCGGTAAAACTGAACGAAGTGAAAGGAAAAGTCAAAGCATTGGGCTTTCCAGCTAGCAACGAGATAATTCCTGGCGTCTTTTCGAGTGGAAAAAGGCCACGAACTTAGTTAAGGTTGATCAGCGTGTCAAAGCAACTTTGATTTGGACCAAACTTGAACTCACTTGGACTAGGTTTCCTCTCTTTCGCTTGGTCAGATAAAAATTGGTCGTAGAAGCTCGCCGGGAGGCTCTTCAGTGCCGAGATCGACGTCAAGAGGCCATCTGTTGCGGGCTTGGTGATAGGTATGCCGTCTGAATGAGTAGTCTGATAGATGATTGATAAATCATGATGTGTTAATGTCTAGAACCTGAATCGATTTTTGACTGGTCCTTACTTCGTTGGTGCGAACTGGAGACATATTGCTACTTGGTACTGCCTTTCGATGTCTTTGAGATATTTTCGAGAAACGTTGAAGAAGGGTTATGTACCTCTTTAATTTTAAATTTCAGTTCTGACTCGAGTCACTCGACCAGTGTCCGACGACTCATCGGCTTTCATCGGTATACAGCGGTATACGTGTATATGTACATCGGCAGCAGACTTGTAATTTATATTACGAGTCGTATTCCAAGGAACGATACCGCCCACTGCTAGCCAAAGGAATCGAGAAATAAAAGCTATTAGGAAGAAGGCCCGAGGTCGAACGACTCCGAAAATTTGTTTAACACGATATGGCCTTCACTGTATGTCATTCCGGACTCATCTAACCAATGGATCTGTTAGGGCACTTCCTCTTTTCCAGACCTCAGGTCCTTCCTCGATTCACTTCAGAATGAGCTTCAAGTTTTCCCTATGTTTTCCCGTGCAGTTTCCCCGTCAAACCTCTTAAAGTTAGCCTGTCGGAGATTGGGGACGGGTTTTATTTCTTCTAGACCCCTTAATCGACAGCTCAGGATCTCCTCTGTCGTCTCGGTTTGCTTCCATTGGTTACCAGAATAGGGGAAAAGTTGCGAAGGAAGAATGCAGCCGCCTGGACTCGAGCCTCGAATTGCTGAGACTATCAATAAGAAGGGTACGCCCTCCCTTACTTCTCAATCTTCAGTCGCAGTCGTAGCTGAAAGTGTATACGCAGCTGGAGACTACAGGGTTTTGTTTTAAGCGAATTCTCATGGCGTTCTGTCTAGAGACTTCCATGAGAACAGGATGATGAGCTGCTGTCATTAAAATAGGTTCATCTCTCTCTTCTGATGTTCTCGACATCTCATCTTATCATAAACAAAGCGCCAGACAGGTTGGGTGTGATCTTATGGTCTACCGCACGGACCCCGTACACTCCTACTACGTATGTTCGTATGTCCTATGTAGAGCATCCCCCCTGGGCATGTCTGCATAGTACCATATAAACTGGCCGCAGATCATCATATTTTGATTCAGGGATCAAACCTTGAACCTTCCTTCAGGTAAGTCTTCACCTTTTAACTCCTTGTCGGCGTGCGTACGTCCTGTGCTCTCCTGTACTGCTCTAACTATAGTGTTCTAGAACAGAACAACTGGCCGCGGCAGCTATATATTACGGTCTAAGCTAGTTCTCGAGCTTAACCACATTCGTGGTCGTGATCCTCCGAATGTGGGTCAGAGTTGAAGTAAGACCATTTGATACTGATATTCAGGAGGCTACACGGGTAATCTTTTTTCGTCAACGAGACACCAGTACCAAGTGGACAACGAAACTTTGTACCTTTCTTTTCCACTTATACTTAATGGCCCCAGTGCGAAAGGATCGCAAAGCCGCGAAAGTATCTTTTGCGCCCGAACCTGGGACCTGGTTCTCGCCTGTTCTCGCATCCCATCCGTCTTGCCGCCGGACTGAGAACTGCCCATGTCAAATATTACTTCCAGATGTTCAGGTTCGCGTAGGTGAGACATTTATTCACACGGCATTCAGCAGACCATTCTGATTCATACGATGCTTGCTTTGACGTCAGAACGATTTGATATTATTTCGCAGCCCGTCAAATTGGCGAAATTTCAGCCTGGCCAACATGGCAGCGGATGGCAGTACAAACATAGAAATGCGATGGCGCGCCTTGGTGCGCCCATTTGTGATGAACATGGCTGAGTGCAAGCAGTCAAATGTAAATTAGTACGTGGAAACCAAAGCACACCGATACCGTAGATACTGATTTTTCGACGTGAATCCATAACCCCACTAGCCACTCCTCCGAAAGACTAATGATGATCATTGATATCGATAGAATGAAGGCGTACTCCGTCGTAACCGACATCGTAAATCTGTGATCCATATATATATCACGGTAAGCAGGCTGGGGTACATTGAAATTTTGAGGCCTGACATCTTTGTGTTTTCTATATATGCTAGTCGCTTCCAAAGGGCGGAATTCGCCCGTTCATCGAACGAGTCCTGCTCAGACGTAAGCTCCTAGTCCCCCTTAGAGTCTAATGATTTTTGTAACATAACGACTCCCTCGAAACAGTGCATCATGGATGCATTTCAGTTGCACCATATATCAACTACTTTTAATCGACGTCAGATACTTTCTCCCTGCTTTACGGCCCCTCGCTTCTCATGGCATCCCACGTAGGTAGCTTGAAATAAACCAAAATGTCTATCGCCTTATAAGTGCATACTTAGGCAGTGCACTTGAAATTCTAATTCCCTGTTAAGCCCATGACTCGGTGATATCAAGTTCTCTTTCATCCAGAAAGAATCGAACATGTTGGGAAACACAAACTTGATCTCATCTTACCTCAGGCTCCCGCAACGCGCTTACCACGACTCAGGATCGAGGGTGCTTTCTCGCGATGGACTGCAGGTGAGCACGAGCTCGGAAGTTTTTTGGCTTCTAGTTTGAATTTCGGCCACTGAAGTTGGGTCAATTTAGGGTTCTAAAAGCGTTCAAACATTGGATCAAATCGTGAGTTGCGCTGGTTATGGGTGCAATAATTACCTCAAGTCTCAAAAGATATTTGATCTTTCTTCCGCAGAGAGCCGTCGGTCAATATCTATTATGACCTAGTCGTCATGGACTCTGCTAGGGGTTTACATGCCACTTGTTCACTTCTCTCGCCTACTTACTTCCTTCAAGGTTTTCCTGATCAGATCATTTCTGAAGCCCGAAGAGAGATGCCAGATGCCGTTCCAACCGCTCAGAGACGATTTTGCCAAATATTAGCACAAGTCTGGAAATAGATGACTTCACTGCTCTTTGCGGCGTATCTGGTCCCTTTTCTCATGTGGATTTACACATTCGTAGAAGATGATCAGGAAGCGCCGGGGAAGCGCACAGCTGCGGACTGCCAAGAGCGCCTCGAAAGTATGTAACAAGTGTGTATATAATAGAGATCAAACTGAGTAGGTTTTCTTTTACTTTCACGTCGCCCGCTTTGGAAACACACTGATGGCTGCGCGTCTACAGAATCTTCTGCTAACTACGTAGTGTAGGCTGCAAGGCATCATGTTGAGTTCAAGAACCAAAACATACCTGGGATCCCGGGGCATCTCCTAGCCAAACGTCATTGCGCAATCTTTGGGCATCGGAATCTCCACCTCAGCTCACCTGAGCCCAGAAGGAGTTCCTGTGTTCCATATTCTATCGCCGTACTGCAGCCACGCCAAAGAATGAATCTAGGTGGATGTTCTTCCAGCGTACCATCCACCCAAAGCCTAGCAAGGATAGTTAGTCAAAGACGACCCCTTTCGACGAGCTTAGTTCGTTCCTCTGACTCCGTACTAGTTTGTCATAGACAGTGATCTATTCCCCTCTATTTCCTGGGCTTTCCGGGACAGTAGGGGTTGACATTATGATCATGATCAGCTTTTAGGCGACAAGCATACGGACTGGGGCCCCGAGGGGGTACAGGGGCAAGAACCTGGGGCACAGGTACAGTCGGGCAAATTCAGTGACATACGCATCACTGCTGCTTCGTCTGAACTGCGGCGATATTTGGACAATCACTCCGAGGATGGACGGTCTTGTTACGAAACCCCATGCTTTCTACAACAGATAGCAGCCTATAAATAAGGCGATACCGCGAGCCTAACCGGCAGACTGGAAGAAAAGGCCTTGATGACCAGGGGAAGCTTGCCGACAAAGTGGTTCTGAGTCCAAACGAGTGAGCTTCATTTGGCAGCTGAAGCGCATATTCGTGCTCGACCATAGCCCGCGACTGACTCTTGTGTGTCTAGCGCCAACTCTCGTCAGCTGCTGTTGCGCAGTTGCACGGTAACTGCTATTTGTCGTCCTGCGGAAGGTCAACGATGCTCAACGTCGAACGAGGACGACTCACTTTATCTCTTCCTCCTGTCTTTTCACTGTTAATTTCGACCTTTGTCCTCAAGAATTAAATTAACGCCCCCTGAACTCGGACTTAATCGAATCCTACTACCGAATCTTCCTGGGCCTCGACCTTGTGGTGTCTTCCATTCACAAAGAAGCTCTAACACGCTCGGGATTGTCCGTATTAGAGACACGTTTCCCTAGTTCTGAATCTTGTACAAGGACTTGGACATCAAAATCCTACACCGCTGCGACTTGTCGCCGGTCTATGAGTTACTGATCCTCTAGCGCTGGAAGGATAGGATGAAGATACAAGACGTACAAGGCATCCCCCAATATATTTTCGTTGGGGCAAATTTAAACGACCTCACGCAAAACGCGTGTACGGACCAACTCCCGCCAGCGGTCAACGCGAGCGTCGCTAAGTGGGAACATCTGTGACTAGGCGCCAAATCCATTGGGTCTAATCATCTGATGCTTATGTTCTAGAAGTTCTGAACTTTTGCATGTGACAGTCTTCTGGAAGGAATATGACGGTTTTAATCAAAGAAAACTTCAAGGTTCGAGGGATTCATTCTTGTTTAAGTACCCTCAGAGAGCATCCGATAAACGCCACCATCAGCTTGCGTGGGCTCTGCAGAGCTGCGTCTCCGACTCCACAGACTGAACATACGGCATCGAGGAACGTACGGACGTCCGCCAATACCAATCGGGGGCCCCGTGGGGTCTCCCCCACTCCAGACTCTTGCGCTGTTTGAAATTCAATTGCACAGCTCAGCTTGTCCGATCTTTTAGTCTCTTTACTATGTACTCCGATCCTGTCTCCTTGTCATTCCCGCAGACTTCCGTCCACTCCTGTCGGTCAATAATTTGTCAATGTCGACTCACGTGTCCCTGGGGTTACCCCACGTCTGGTATCTACGGCGTAGGAAGGCGTAGAGCCATTCGCTTTCCTGACTATTCCTGGCAATTTGTCTCACATGAGTAGACATTGTGATCAAACCACGGGTTCGACTGAGGGTAACCCTGAATCGAAGATTTGCCTCGAAAACTAAATAAATGTACGGTCTATTTCTTCAGGTCAGATTCCGAGCAGCCGACTCGACCTTTATCAGGCTACCCTCTATCTGTTCACCTCCTTCCTCTTTCCTCACGAACAATTAAACGGTATCTTCAAGGTCTGTGCAATGCCTACAGGAGCATCACCCGTCACTCCAGCTAGCGACCTCGAGAAAGGGTCGTTCCATCACCACGACAGCAACATGGCTTTCCGTCCGCCTATCCAACTGACTCCAGAGCAGTACGAACGACTCTTCCTGCAGCCCGGTAATCAAACCACTGCGGCGAGCAGGAAACTCGCGTTCACATTCGGAAATCCTACTCCCTTGGGTATCATTTCGCATTTGATTTCGATTACCCCCACAGCTTGTTTCCTTATGGGATGGGGAGGCGCAAGTGCCGCGTCATTGCCAACTATGGTTGGGGCGTATTATTTCATTGGTGGGATGGGGTTGGTCGTTTCTGGTGTTATGGAATGGGTATGTTTTTTCCCATTCTCGAGAACGTCATTTGGATTGATCGAGGCGTCCTATCGTCGGTAGATCATAGGGAACACGTTCCCATCTGTTGTCTTCATTAGCTTTGGAGGATTTTGGTGCGATTTTATTCATCTTTTTTCGTTCCGAAAGTTACCGACGAATAAATGCACTGCTCAGGTTGGGCTTGGGTGCTCTGGAAGATCCGATGCATAACATCACTTCAGCCTTCACTGGGGGTGCTACTTCCGTCGCGTACAACAAAGGACTCATGTTCTACTTCGCATTCTGGGCATTTACTTGCTTGGTGTATTTCCTTACTAGTCTGAAAACAAACGTCGTTTTTGCTGTGAGTCCTTTTTTTAGGTGCATTTCGGCACCTCTCACCTTAACATGCTTCCGATAGGTTATTTTCTTCTCCCTCATTGGTACCTTTGTCTTCTTGTCCGCTGCATACGCGAAAATAGGAGATGGAAATGCCGACCTGGCTACTACGCTCTGTACGTGGACTTCATCCTCGCATCCACTATATGATGGTTGGACTGATAATCTCGTAGTGAAAGCCTCCGGATCCTTTGCATGGGTCTGCGTCGTATCCGCATGGTACTTGATAGTTTCCCTCCTATTCGCCTCCGTCGAGATGCCCATGACATTACCCCTGGGCGACTTGACAGGGTTTTTGCAGTAGAGTCAGACTCTATGGTTCAACTTATGAGCAAGTTAACGTTACGTTGAACGGATCCAAAAACGATGAATTGAATAGACTACGTTCCATACGGTGATAGCTCTGTATTCAGATACTTTTTTCATGGTCGGTTTACCTTATATTTGTTTATAAATGGGATTTCTGTGACCATTATGCATAAACGAGACATAGAAATCGGTGGCGCAGCATACCGTTTCAAAATGTACCTTCTACTAGGTAGTATAACATCTAACGAATGTCTTCACGTTTTCGTTGGCTCGCTACCTAGAAATAACAGTCAGAGACTCGTAAATGTGTAACTGCGAATCGTACCAACACTTGATTGCCAGCCAGAGCTGTTAGATTGTCATGGCCATGCCGAAATCCATCTAGCTTGAAGTAGCTTCATCCTCCCGAGACCCGAGAGTGTTAGTGAAGGCTCAAATAGCCCAATCATTGCAGTATGTACTTGGTCTGCTAAGTCGATTCTTTCGAGTAAGAGGCTAGTTCCAAATCCGCAGCCCTGCACGCTACATTGCCCTTGAAGCTTGCT
This sequence comes from Neonothopanus nambi, assembly GCA_003987895.1. Classification (NCBI taxonomy): domain Eukaryota; kingdom Fungi; phylum Basidiomycota; class Agaricomycetes; order Agaricales; family Omphalotaceae; genus Neonothopanus; species Neonothopanus nambi. The sequence goes on along the minus strand of RCHF01000400.1, from coordinate 50,863 downwards.
GCTTGAGTTTGAACAGGCTTGAACGTTGAACTTGTTGGCAGTCCTAGTCAGAGCCGGCCTCGGACGATGTCGGAAGTCGGAACCCAGACTGCCAGTGCCAGTGCAACACCCTGTGTGGCACGATTTGGTCTATACCGAGTTCGACAAACAATACAAAATAAAAGAAACTGAATTTGCCGAACCAAGTCAGTCATTGTTCGAGTTTCAGCTGTGGGTACGGTACATGCCCTCCATTCTCTCCATTATACCACTACAACCATGGTATGCTTTTCTAAGTTTTTCAAGGAAAATCTATGGAATAAACTGACTGAACTATGAACTTTGTTGACAGGAAACCTACGGACGAAACCGCGAGTCAATCGCAGACATAGAAGCGCAACTAGACCATATCTTCGAAAATCATTCAGCGGCGATAGTCAATGAAGCCGGAGTAACAGTAATACCAGGAGAATACCTGCCGGACATCTTCCGTTCGCTGTCGGAGGCAGGAATGGAGGTCCTAACAGCCGAGGAAGAACAGTCAATGAAAGATCTTGTGGCAGCAAACCCAGGAATCCAAGTCTCCTCAGTGGAACTCATTGGACTGCTTGCACAGCTTACAAAGTCTTCACCAGGACCAGACTCGGACGTGCCTCGAGGCAGGACTCTCGAATACGACGACGACGAAGAACACAGTGGAAGCGGAAGGTCCTCAAGCAGCGACTCTGTAGGCACTCACCGAAATCCCAGTCGTCCACCTTCACGTAGCAGTGGAGTCCCACAAACGCCTCGTGGACCATCGGCTTTTGACTCTTCACGTCGCCAACGCGCTACTCCACTCACCAACGCCCCTTCCAGTTGGACCCGTCGTCCACCACCTCATCGCAGAAAGAGCGACGCAGGAAGTCGAAGCGACTCAGAATCTTTCTCATCCTCACCTAGCGCTTACAACCGACCCCCATCACGCACACGTGCGCGCGCTCCGTCTAATCCCACCTCCCCTTCCTCCTCGGGTATGGGTCTGGGTTATATGTCACCCGACTCACACCACGCGTCTTTCGAGCCTATAGGCTCACCGACTTTCACCCCATCACGACCGCACTCGCGTACACGGTCTCATCCCCAAGGAGCGCTTTTCGGTTCCGACGAGAGAGATAGAGGGTATTCCTCTCCAGAGGATCATCACCCAGGCCTTTCCGGCTCTCCATCTCATTTCGTTGACAGTATCTCGTCGATGCCAATGCCCAGGATGGGATCTGACTCTGATGAAGAGGACGAAGTGTATGATGGGTTGATATTTGATCGAGCTACTGTGTCTTCTACGGCGTCGATGGAGCCTGGGGAGAGATTGGAGGTTTTAGCGAGAGCAAATCAGGATCTGGCAAGGAAGCTTCAAGATGCTGAGAGGACGTTGCAGAATAAGCTCGGTGAACACGAGCTTGAGTTGGAGGAGCTGCAGGGGAAGATTGAGGAAATCAGGAGTGAGTTGAGCGCGACAAAGAGGGAGGAGAAGGAGTTGAGGAGTAAAGAGGTTAGTGTCTCAGCAGTCTAGGTGTCGCGTTATGAGTGCCTAACGCCTTTTTTCTCTAGCGCTCAAACTCAACGCAAATCAGTTCGCTGGAGAACGAAGTGAATAAACTAACTAAACAACTCGAGCACGCTCGGTCGACGTATCAATCTCTTCAACGCCAATACCAAGAACAATGCGGTATGTCTCGTTTCCCTACATTACCCCATCCACATTTCAACTAACCCTTCTAACCCACCTACAGCCGTCTCAGAAAAGTACCGCTCTGACCTTCGCCAACGGGAAGAACTAATCCTAAACCTCCGTGACGCCGCCTCCCTTCACGACCTCGAACAAGGAAAATGGGCCAAAGAACGCGAGTCCTACGAAGAGCGTCTCGCTCAACTCGAAGCAGAACTTGTCCTCGCCCAACAAACGCACCAACAGCTCGACGAGCAGAAACAAGAAAACCTTTTGCTTAAAGAGACGATTGATCGAATGCGTTTCGAGATGGATGAGATGAGGGGCAGTTTCGGTGATGTCACCGGAGGGCCGGGAGGAGGAGGAGGAGGAGGAGGGAGTGGGTTGAGTTCGAGGAATGGGACGGTGGGGAAGAGTCTTGGGGCTGAGCTGATGAAGGTCGGACAGGTGTGGGGGGAGAGTGAGAGTGTGGAAGACAGGGAGGGAGGTACGGAGGACGATGAGGAAGGGGAGGGTGGGAGTGAGACTGTTGTTGAGGAAGAGGGGAGCGAGGATGAAGATTTCGAGACTACAATCATTAGGAGAACTCGGAAGGTTAGCTGAATTTCTTCTTTTTTGATATGCGGATGCTTATATTTGATTTCATTGCCTATAGAAAGTCGCAAGCCGTGCGAACAAATCACTACCCCTCCCTCCTTCGTTAATACAGACATACGAAGAGGTGAAAGAGTACTCTGACAGCGGGGTACAATACGATCAAGAATACTTCCACTTCAACTCATCAACGCAAACTGATCCCGAGCCCGAGCCGCCTGTACGCGTGATGGCGCCAGCAGGAACTCAGACAGAGGTCCAAGTGAAAGAGGTTCGGGAGAGCAAAAGCGTGGAAGTCGGCACCGAACCTGTGATTGTAAAACCTATCGAAGAGGAGGAGGAGAGGAGAGACTTGGTCGAGATGGAGATCCAAACCGACGAACCTGAGGAAGAATCTTCCCGCGAATCCACACCCGAAGCGGAATCTCAAACTCATGCATCATCCTCGTCATCATCCACTATCCTTCCTCCAACACCTAAATCCTCGCTTAACCTTCTCTCTCCGCCACTAGACCAACCACCCGCGTATAGCGCCTCCTCATCTGCTGAGGCAGAGGCACAGGCTGAGGCGGAGTGGCGCCTGGCAGCTGAGACGCTGAGGAAGTGGCATCGCGGGGCGAAGATCGCTGGCGTGAGAGGAGGTGTGGAGGGTGTCCCGGGTGGTGTGGATGAGGGTATTCTCGAGGGGTGGAAGAGAATGAAAGACGTATTGGGCGTTGAATGCGGGATTATCGATAGGGTTTTAGAGGAATCTGAAAAGGTTTCTGGTTCCAGCTCTGGTGTGAGTTCGGAAGGATCGAAGGAAGGAAGAGGAAAGAGGAGGGAGAGTCGATTGTTTAAACTCATCAGCGCATACATCAATGGCGAGAAAGACAAAGATTCCTCTGACTCTTCGGATTCTTCGGAGTCTACTTCAATCACCCTGGGAAACTACTTAACCTCCGGCCTCATAATCTCTGGCGCTTCGCTCATCATTGGCGTCGTTCTCTCGCAGCACATCCACGCGGTGCAATACGTCGTGCCTGGTGGGCCCACGTACTACGACCGKGCGGCATGGAGGGCGTTCAAKACTATGGGTGGGGTTGCTGCTGGGGAGGGTTTTGCTTTTGATGGTGGACGGGGAGGGTTTGCGGGGACTGATGCTGTCTGGGAGGTTGTGGGGAGGATGACGGGGGGTGCGGTTAGGATCGTCAGGGGGTGGCCAACATGAAGTCCTACACGGCCGCATCTTTTTCGTTTCGTTCGGTGTGTTATGCTTGCTTAAGTTCCTTGTATCATTTGCTTTTTTCTTTGAGACCATCTCTCTCCACTCTCTGTTCCTTTTCCCTTCATGACCCTCGGATTCCTCTCACTGGAACTTAAATCCACTGAAAAGTTCATCTTATGTGAATAATGACCTTTTTCCCTTCATCTCTTCGTTCTTCTTGTATGATATGCTTATTTACGATATGGATGACCCCCTCTAGCTTGCCAAGGCAAGCTCCAGAGAGATGTACATACGACTACATGATACCTATTTCCTCCGACTGTGCTCTCTCATTGCTCATTGATCCTCTCACCCAACTCATTCTCGCTCTCTCCTTTCTCATCCTTGTTTTTATTCTCACCTTTTCTCACTCTTTTCCCTCATCCTCTCCTCAATTGTTCCATCATCCCGCATCATAACATTCTTCGCATCGATATACCATATGTATTTGGTGACTATGCATCATGTTCAGGCATGCGTGCTTGTTTTTTCTCGGCTGCTTCATTTATTCATTAACCTACCTAGTAGTTTCGTATAAGTTAGTTACACGTTACACTTATATTATTTCTTCTGCTAACTAACCTTTGTAAATAGAAATGGATAAATGGAATGGCAATTTAGGAGTGCTAATGCATATGTATTGCGTTGTGTTCTGTGTCGTTGATAGACAGACACTGAGACGGTGACAGTCCGATAAGATCTTGACTAGTCATAAAAGTCATGGATTGGATTGAAAGATATTGATTATATGTACGGGAATACGAGAATTGAGGTATAGAAACAGTAACGTCTACAAAAGCGCAGCAGCAGGGTTCATAGACATGGTAAAACAGATGCACACTAACTCATCTAAATACTTCATCTATACTTCTACTATACGTACTAGGATCATTTCGTCGTAGCAGGAAAGGCAAAAAAGGATTTCAATAAGTATATATGTACGTTCTCGACACTCGTGCCGTAGAATTCGGAAGTTGTAAACAAAACACGATATTCTGTAGGTGAAGTTTGGATCATACTACATTGACAAGAAGATACAGTGCAGCGCCGCTTGGGCTATTGGGGTAAGGGGACTCGGAGGGAGAGAGGAGGAAGAGATCGAGATAGGGGAGTCTGAGGGGATAACGATACTGAATATGTCCAGTACACAAATCTCATACCGAGATAAACCAACCCCAACACATCCTACTCCAATCTAATCCAATCTCCCCCGGCCACCTTGCTACCGTGTTAAGGAGTTGAAAAATATATATCCCCACGGTAGTACAATAGTCATTTGATTGATTCAATTGAACATGTCGTTGAAGAGAAAGAGGTTGAAGAAAAGGCATGATCGTGATGGTGATGCATGGGAAGAAATGCGCGCATTATTGGGAGTGCTTCGTTTCGTTTCGTTTCGTTGGGTTAAATAGGATGGGATGGGATGCGCAGGAGTGAAGGGGTAAGGGGGACTAAGGCGGGAGACGGGAGGAGCGTGGCAACATTAGCCACCCCGTCCGTCAATGCGCAAAGTCAACCGAACATAAGCAGAACATCTCCCTCTGCGAGATTTACTGCCTATTCCCCTGCTTCTCCTCACCCTGATCCTCCCTAACCGAAGGCGGATGATTAAAAGCATGAACAGCCTTCTCCTCATCACTCGCAAGCCCAAACTCCACCGCCTGCCTCTCAATCTCCTCCTCCGTCAACATCGGAAGTTCATTCCCAACTTTAACATACCACTCTCCCTTCGTATACGCTTTCGCGAAAATAATATCAATCTCCTCCAAACTACGTCCTTTCGTCTCGACGTAGAAGAAGTAGATGAAGGGGAAGAAACAGAGGTTTATGATACCGAAGAATAGGAAGGTTCCGAAACCGTGGATTGAGTTTAACATAACAGGAGTCCACATGACGACTGCGAAGTTCCATATCCAGTTGGTTTGGGTTGAGATGGCGTTGGCGTTTGTGCGGATTGCGTTGGGGTTTATTTCGGCGGGGAGGAGCCAGGGTAGTTCGAGCCATGTGCTAAAGGGAAAAGAAAGTTAGTTATATGTTTGGGGGCTTTTCTGAGGGAGGAAGGCACGTACCATCCGAAGGAAATTAAGAAAACGAATAAGCCTACGACAGCGCCTTTAACAGCTGTACTATTCTTGTCGCCTTGAAGGTCATAAGGGATGAGACAGAACGATGCGAGGAACTGAGTAATGCACCATCAGCTCAATCGTATACTGAAAAATTTTATCATTATGGACGTACCATCGCAAGAGCTTGACCCGCAGTTCCCCACAGGAACATCTTTCGACGACCGAGCCTCTCAATCATTGGGTATGATCCAAATGCAGAGAGTGCGTACACCGTTGAGTTCACACCTCCGAGGATGAGCGCCAAACGACGGTCAAGACCAATGTAATCTTCGTAAATCACCGGACTGGAAGACAAAGCAAATACTCGTCAGCATACAACTCTACAGCCACTCTCGAGCAAAACCTCATCAGGGGATAGGGGGAGGAAGAATGAAAAACTCACGCAAAGTAAATAACAGCATTACACCCTCCAATCTGCTGGAACAACTGACTCGAAGCACCAATCAACGTCCTCCTCAAATGTTGCGACGGTCCACCAGTAAGAACATGTCTAATCTTCAACTCGCCCACACTCTCCAAAGCTTCAATGATAATCCTCTTTTGCAACTGAGTCTCCGGATCGTCTACAGGTAAAGATGCTAACGCAGCAACGACATGTTCACCTTCCTCGTGTTGGCCTGTAGAGAGTAGGTATCGAGGTGATTCCGGGAGATGCCAGATTCCAATGAGAACTACTACGGCGAAGATTATTTGAAGGCCGATAGGGATTCGCCAGGAGATTGAGTTGTCGATGAAGGATAAGCCAAAGTCTGATGATATCAAACCGGGGGATTAGATACCACTGAATCGGAAAGAAAAATAAATAAAAAGATATCTCACCGATCCAGTAGGCAATGACTGTCCCAGTAGCAATCATAGATGCTTCAATACATATATGCAAGCCACGATTATGCGCCTTAGAGCATTCGGCTTGCCAACTTGGTACAGTAGCCGTGTTAAGACCTAATGAATCAACATCGCGACATGTTTAGGTTCACCAGAAAAGAAATCATGTGAAAACGGGTAAACGTACCGTTACCGAAACCAGTGACAATTCGACCTATGACGAATTGGTGACCAGCTTTATGGCTGGAATAGCGAGGAAGGAGAATTCAAAGACACGTTAATCCACCGAGGCATACTGATACAGTCAACACGGGGAGTGAACTCACCCAGGTATAGGCGTAATCTGAATGATAGTCCCAACAATCACCCAACATGCACCTACAATTTAGAAGATAGAGGGGAAGTTCGAATCAGAATAAAGATAACGAAAGAACTTTGGTGACGCGGATGAGATAGATGATAGCGTCATAAGTACATACCAAAGAAAATGCATCGTCTACGACCGAGTTTGTTACCAAAGAGAAGAGCTAGAGTTGCACCAGCTAGACATCCGACTTCGTAGATTGCGGTATAGAAAGCCTGCATTAATGACGAATGAGAAGACCCTGATACCGCGGGGTTTAGGTCTGGGAAGATCCGGTAGAATTGGGGTGCTGATATGATTCCGGACATCTAGGAACGGAAGGGCGTATCAGAAATGGATTGAGAAAAGGAGAGTAGACATGTACGAACCACACCCTGGTCGTAACCAAACTGAAGTATACGTTCAGATACAGTTCACAAACGAGTACTTGAGATGTTAACTTACGAGAAGGAAAGCTACGTGACAACCAAAGATGAGCTGAATGAAAAGCAAACGGTGGAACTAGGAGTGGGCACTTACAACAAGTCGCGGTAACAGTAATGGCCGACAGGAGCTTGTTCCCCGACAGACCCATGTACGTAGGAATCCCATCCCTCATCGTTGCCCTCACATTCACCTTGGAATCAGCGGGTGTTGTACCGGCAGGAGTAACATCCTCAAAACTTTTGACAGAGGGCGCCATATCTTTTGCTGGTCTCGTGGAGGAACCGAACTCGGATGACCGAAGGAAGGTGGGCTTATATATCTCTTACCCGGTAGACCTTTGAGGCTACCATTTCCTATAACAGGAAGCGTGGATGTGGAGTAAACTCGTTTAGAGGGTGCACCACTATTTGTCGTCTCATCGGTTGAAACGTCTGATGAGAACAACGGCGTTTGTACGACATCATAAGTTGACAATAGACATGGTCCCAACTTTGAAATCGTGTCCCTAACTTTTGAGATATTCTTGACATTTCATTGAGCTTGAAAGCTTTGAAGTTTCTTGAAAAACATGATATGTTTTTTTTATGTTTCCGACCATGTCGTAGCAGAGAAAATTGAACAAAGAACTGAATTGAGGTGGCGTTCCATCTTTGATCTGATCGATTTCATTTCTTCGGTCCGTCTGCCGAGCCAATTGCTGGCTAATGGTTTCCACTCCAAGCCCGTCTCCACCGTTGACAAAGGAAAAAAGAAAAAAAATCAGCTTTTCGGTCCAAAAGTGAAGTTGGAAATATTTTTTTGTTCATGCCGCGCACGCGGCGCAATTCTCTTGGTCAGCCGGTAACTCAGGTTGCCGGCCTCCGAAGCAGTTGTCTCTGGAAGCCAAGCCATCCAAACGGAGTCCTTCTCGGCACACTCTCGGCACTTGGGCCTTCCGTGTTCGGCGGTCGAACGGCGACCCAAAATTTTCTCATGCGCCAACGGAGCCGGCGGTAATGCGTACACTGCATTGAAATGCTAGCGGAGCGCCTGCCTACTCTAAACCCTAGATTTCCTAGGAGTTATATACATAACACCGTTTCAACTTTTGAAGAATTCAATGAGGGCTTAAACTCGAATCTCATTGACTGCGGCCTGTTTGTTTTTCTATCCTTACCTCCGAGCTCTCGGATTCATCATTCAACAGTGGAGTTTTCCTATCCAAGAAATATCGCTCTTCGAGTCAATCCCATTATCCCATTGGTAAGTATTCCACGGTATGAACTTATTCCCGACGTAGACGTCTCCGAACCCATACGGAAAGTCTTGGTAATTCAAATCTTCCCTAAATCTGGAAAACAAGGCCCAATGGTCGTCGGTACCTCTCAGAAAGTGGCAGGAGGATTATCTTCCCATCTATGTATCTACGCACCGTCGCTGATGGCCCACGAGAAGAGATAAAGACAAAACTCATTCTCAGCTTGAACTCTGAATCCTTCCCAGCCTCAGCCAGACAATGACGCCTTGCGTGGCGTACGTACATGAGCATGGATCAGATCCGAGCTTCGTGCTGCTTGGTGCCTTACTGTGTTTCCAAATTAAATTTGTTATGGTCAGCTGAGCACGCATACTAGAAACGAGTTCCGAGTCTCGCTCACGTTTTTCAAGGTATCCCGAGACCGATTCGGTATGTACGATTGGTATGTTTCCAAGTCCTCCGCTGAAGCATATCTCCAGAAATGTCAGGGTCTTGTTCAGTGCTATACGATGATATCATCGTGGACCTCCGTCGCTCGTCGTACTAATCCGTGATCCACATAGCGATCTCGGCCAACACAACTTCGCCGATATCCGGCAGTATCCTCCAAGCCAAGGAATATGAAGTCACATTAGCCAACGGTTTTCCGAGTCCTGGCTACAGTACATCGTAACGTACCAAGGGTTCAAGCGCTCAAGCGTTCCTCCACCGTACCGTAACGTTGACCCCCCGCACACCCGTCGCCAGCCGCTGCGAGCCGCAAGACAGATACACTGCATACCTGTACATGCATGCGCGAGGGATATGAGGGAATACCCTGGAATACCATTGTCACTGTGTGGATCCGAGTCGTACCTTACCGGTAACCGTTCGGCATTCACTTACTCACTTACATACCTAACGTCAAACTCCACACTCCAACTCCACCTCCAACTCCACATCATCAAACCCGAACCTTTTCAATTTTCGTACCCCCTTTGATTTGCGAGCCTTGGCTATTGATCGTTCCGTGAGTAGATGCTAGAGAGACGTTATGTTACCGACTGCCGAGGGTAACCGTAGAGAGTCGTAGAGTCTCCATAAATTCTTTCCGCGATGAGGGCAGGAGGTTATGTAGGCGAGTTTGCGATACTCTGACCAAGGATTAAGTTCAGACTAAGTCAGTCTAGAATTGGAGTCAGAGTAAAAGTCCCCGTCATCCGAGGGTATCGTTGTGATATGTATATAACTTGTTGACTCGTCGCACAGTGAAACGAAAATTTTTGCCCCACTCCGAACGGCGAGGATATCCGAGTCTATGATTTCCGTCACTGTCAGACGGAGTGGTACGATGTGATCGTGAGATAGACCAGGATTCAAGGAGAGAACATTGAATAACTCAACTTACTTACATAGTACTAATGAGCATATAAATATCGTAGAGTCCAGGGTACTTGAACCGTCCTTGAACCTTCAGTTCATAAACCTCAACCCCATTGGAGGAGGAGAGCTTGTAGTCTGGACCTCCGGCTCTTGATGACTGATTCGGCCCAGGCTGTTAGTGGCGCTCAAGTACCAGTATCGGATGATCCCGCGTCCAGCGTCTCCGCGTCCCGGGACACAATTTAGAAATCAGGAACCGAGGTGACTAGAGGTGGGAGGTGACTAGTGACTGTAGGAAGAGGAACCCTTTCAGCGAGTCACTGACTGAACCAGGAGCCAGGACTAGCAAGAAACTAACCTCAGGTAACGGCGAACTCGTTACTCGCTAGTAGTAGTTTTTCCTTCGTATGTCGTACGACTCTGTCTATATTGGATATCATGATGTACGTGTCGCCTTTCCAAGTCAATGCTATCACTCCTGGCTCCAATGACGCGAAATTTCTTCCACTGCGCACGGCAGCGGTGCTAAGTTAACGTTGGCGCTAAGTAAGCCGGTTGAGATACGATGTGATCGCGAGAGGATGACTTACAATAGATAGACTAGAGAAGCTAAGCTTATATGAGTAGCTTCAAGGTGATTAGTGAGAGTCATTGTGGTAATGGGTACATATCCTTTTTTTGTGCTCCTCCAAGTCAAGGACGGCGCCGCTGAAGCCTGACGGTGCAACGAATGGCCTGGATTACGTAACGCATGCAAGCTCGTTCAACCTTGCCCCTTCTTGCCCTCGAGTCCTTCGGTCGTTCCTTCTTCATTGACATCATCTAAATATACCTCAGAGATCCTCAAATCTCTATCTTAAATTCGTGCCCGTGTACAGGCTACAGCTGTCAGTTCTTCCGAGGAGGCTCGTCGCACACGGTGCGCTAAGCGCTTCTAGGTGTAGAGGGTCTCGTCTGTGGTTCTGAGACAGAGAGCAGGAAGAATTTATAAGTGAACAAATAATTCTTATTTCGATTTCAAATGTCTGTGACGAGAGTTGCAGGCAGTGCAGGTCTGACTAGCGGGGATTTAGGAAACGGTCAGCGGAATTACTGAAGGGTTCTTGGAGATGGCTTCCTGCTGCCCTCGAGGCGCCTTCAGAGGATATCGTATGTCTTCTGTTCTCTTCCGAATGCTTCTCCTTACTGAATCCACCGTTTCCTTCCTAGATCAAGAAAAGCGGTCTCGACGCGTCCTCTTCTCGGCCATAACCGCGTTTTGAAAGTGCTTACCGATTTATACTGCCACACGGAGGACTAGAGTACATCATGTGTCAAAGACGACTAAAATCGACGAAAATACTTCGCTTGGTAGGAACTGTAGGATGGTGTCGGAACGACCTTGGTGGAAAGAAGACAGCTTTAAAAGACAACTGGATGACACATTGCTAAGTATGTAAAAGAGCACGTGATCGAGGAGCCTCAAGGCTTGCGCAATGCGCATGCTCTGAACAGTGACTGGCATGTTTGTCTTTTCCCTCACATTCTAACGCTCACTTCTCCCAAGCCCGAACATCTTAGCTGTTAAGTGGTTGCAACGATTGAATCTATCAAACGGTGGACCATCCCCAGGCCATAATAAGTATGTCCTCATGCTGTAGCGCCATAAATATATGGTGCCTAGTACCCTTCAAAGGAGTCTGTCGCAAAGTCAAAAACTTCTGTATGTCGTATGAACGATCTATGTAATGATCAAGAAGGCGGGAAGCACCACGTGCTAGATCCCCATGGCTGACTCGCTCTGGATCCCAGTGTACGTCGGAGGCAGGAAAGAATCCTCAGGCTCTTCTAACTGCATTACGGTTTGTAACGAGCACCTAATTACTGTGCCAAAACAAAATACGGCCAATGCACTGGGTGGCTCAGATGGAAATCGCACCGAGGACTAAATTTTGGAAGTAAGTGCTAGTTTCATGGAGTTCACATTCCAGCGGCATGATATCTAGTAACAAGTGTCATGTTCAACAGACTACACAACTCACGAAGCTTGTAAAGGATGCCTTACAGCGTTTTGTTAATTCTGGGGACCTTGATGACCTTGGAAACGCTATCGAGGTCATGAAGAAGGCGATTAACTCCACCCCTGACACTCTTCCTGTGAAACCATTTTTCCTGCACAATCTTGCGTGCGCATTCTGGCAACGTTTTGGGCGCCTTGGCAATCTCGATGATCTTGAAAATGTAATTATTGCCCACCAACAGGCTGTCGATATCACTGTTGACGATCACGCTGACAGAGTGGAATATTTCTCTAGTCTTGGTATTGCTTTCATGGAACGATTTCATCGTCTCAATAGGCTCAAAGACCTCGACAGTGCAATTTTAGTGAGGTGACGGGCTGCAGAGCTTACCCCAGATGGTAATCCTAAACTCACAACAGCCCTTTCTAATTTGGCTTCGAATCTTCTTTCCCGTTTTTACCGTTTGGGCAAGCTTGAAGACATTGAAGAGGCCGTGCTTAATTACCGGCGGGCGGTGAACCTCACGGCAGACGACCATCCTATCAAAGTAGCCCTTCTTTCTCCTTTGGGCGCTGCTCTGAGAAGCCGATTCATGCGTCTCGGTGAGCTTGATGACATCGAGCATGCACTTATAGCAGAAAAACGTACCGTCGAGCTCACTCCTGAGAACAATGCCTCTGACAAGGCTCAATACCTCACCAATCTTGGGATCTCTTTCATGGCACGGTTCAAGTGTCTCAACAAACTCGACGACCTTGAGGGCACAATCATAGCGAAGAAACAGGCGGTAGAGCTCACCTCAGAAGATGATGTTGACCTGCCAGTGCGCCTCAGCAGTTTAGCTTATACTCTGCAACGCCGTTTTCTGTTTCTCGGCAAGCTTGAGGATGTTGAAGAGGCAATGCTTGCTAACCAGCGAGCAGTGGGTCTTGCTCCTGATGATCTCAACAAAGCAAAATTTCTTCACAACCTTGGTGTCAACTTGAATAGTCGATTTGAGCACCTTGGCGAGATTCATGACATCGAGTGCGCCATTGCAATAAACCGACGTGCCGTCGAGCTTGCTAGCACAGCAGGTCGTCTTAGCACCCTCGGCACCTCCTTTTCCTTGCGGTTTGATCGCCTTGGCGGTCTGGATGATTTGAACAACGCAATTCTTGTCAGGGAGGAAGCAAGTAAACTCGATTCTGGTGATCCTGAACTTCTTAGAAATCTAGGGGAAGACTTGAAAAGCAGGTTCAAACGACTCAGTCATCTAGAAGACATTGATCGAGCTATTCTTCTCATGCAGCAGGCCGTCGATCTGACTTCCGATAATCACACTGACAAAGCAGCAGAATATCTCGATGATCTTGGGAATGCTATGCAATGTCGATTTGAGCACTCCGGCAAGCTGGAGGACCTGGAGAAAGCGGTTTTTCTTCAGCATAGAGCTGCTGATCTCACCCCTGAGAGTCATGCTAACAGGACACGAGTTCTGCATAGTTGGGGGAATGCTCTTCAACGGTGTTTTATTCGTCTTGGGAAAGTTGAAGATATTGATAATGCCATTCTCATCATGCGAGAGGCTCTTGATCTGACTCCTGATGTTCACGGTAAACCTAGCTGCATGAGCTGTCTTGGGATTGCTCTGAAGCTCAGGTTTGAGCACCTCGGTCGACTCGAGGACATTGATAATGCAATCCGAATTCAAATGCAAGCCATTGAACTCACTCCTGATGATCACTCTGACAAGCCCACATATCTCAGTAGTCTCGGTAATTTCCTTCATAGCCGCTTTCAACGCCTCCGCGTGCAAGATGATGTTGTGCATTCAGCACAAGCACTGGAACATGCCGTTGAGCTTGTGCCAGACTCCAGCCACATTGTGAAAGCAGCATTTTTACACAACTTAGGACGTTCCCTGTTGGGTCTGTTCAGACATTTGCACGAGCTCGAAGATCTTGAGAAAGCAATTCTTTGTGGGTGCAGAGCTGTCGATCTCATCCCTGATGGGCACACAGATCAAGCATTATTCCTCAACAATCTTGGATGTTGTTATCGAGGACGATTTGAAGTCCTAGGTGAAGTCTCAGACATTGAAAAGGCAATTTCCGTCTTTAATCAGGCCATTGCCATGACTCCTGAAGGCGATGTTATCAAAGCAGAACGTCTTAACAACCTTGGAGGAGTGCTCTCAGAACAGTTTATCAGATGTGGCAGGCGTGAAGACATTGAAAATGCCGCCCTTGTTATTCAGCAGGCTGTTCATTCCACTCCTGACGAACATATCCATAAGGCATCACTTTTAAACAACCTGGCAGAGATTGTCTATCATCGTTTTCAGCGCTTCGGTGAACGCCGTGATCTTGAGTGCGCAATACAGGCACATAGGATGGCTGCAAGTCAGTCCTCAAGTATACCTTCCATCCGATTTCATTCTGCTTTGCGTTGGGCAAGGCTTTGTACTGAGCTTCCAATGTTTACATCCCTCAGGCTAGAAGCGCATGAACAGGTGATGGAACTGATACCACAAGTGGTTTGGTTGGGTCAGAAAGTCCACCAGCGCTACAGTAACTCAGATCTGTCGCGCATTGGATGGGCTACCAGTGATGCTGCGGTTGCAGCTATACAGGCGGGAAATATTACACGTGCATTAGAATGGCTACAGGAAGGTCGTAGTGTGATTTGGAGCCAGATTCTCCAGCTTCGCGCCTCCTTTGAAGAACTTCATGCACAACACCGCGAACTCGCAGATAGACTTGAGCGCGTCTCCCGCACTCTTGAAATCGTGAGTGTGCAAACAGCTCCCCAGCTTGCATACTCTCTCCAATCGGACTCCGAGTCTCCTTCTCTGTTTATGGACTTGGACTCGGAACTGGACTTGCAAAATCAGCACGCTTTGGCACTTGAGTACGAACAGCTCATTGAACAAGTTCGTCAGCTGAAAGGTTTTGATGATTTCCTCCGTCAGAAAAAGCTCACGGAGCTGGTGGGCGCCGCCGAGAATGGGCCTGTCGTCGTTATAAACGTTAATCGGGAACGTTGCGATGCTCTTGCCCTTTGCCCTTCAGGTTCCGTCATACACATTCCTCTTCCGAAGTTTTCAGATGACATATCTGAAAAGCTACGATCAGATTTAAATTCGTATCTAGAATCAAAACAAGTCCGTGACCGTCTTGACATTGACGAAGAAGATGAATTTGAAGAAGATGGAGAGACAGGAGGTGGAATTCTTCAAATATTAGGTGATCTGTGGACATTAGTTGTAGAGCCTATCTTGTGCGCTCTGAGTGACAAGGTATATGGAGTTTCGTTGTCCGTTGATTCCAAGTCGGATTTGCTGATATGTTGAAAAATCTAGCAGCTGCTTCCGCACACTGAACAAGGTCTTCCACATATTACGTGGTGCCCAACAGGATCTCTGGTTCATCTCCCTCTGCATGCTGCGGGTATTTATGACTTTGCGTCCTCAGAGCCCACTGGCAAGAAGAGGATATTTGATTTTGTTGTCTCGTCCTATACTCCTTCGCTCACAGCACTGCTCCCTCGCTATAAGTGCAAAGAAAAGGGACCTTCTCTCCCAACTATTCTGGCTGTCTCAGAGCCATACGCTCCTGGCTGTACACCTATCCCCGGTACTCGGAATGAAATCCACGCCATCAAAGCATGTCTCGGGAACCTTACATGGTTGGATCATGAGCAGGCAACTACTTCTGCAGTCCTAGATGCGATGGACCAGCACAGCGTTGTTCATCTCGCCTGCCACGGTGTTCAGGATGATGATGATGCCATGTCTAGCGCGTTCCTCCTCTTTGATGGGAAGCTCACGCTAGAGGATCTCATGAGGAAATCACTTAACAATGCTGAGCTAGCCATGTTGTCTGCCTGCCAAACAGCACAGGGTGATAAGACACTTCCTGAAGAGGCGGTCCATCTCGCGGCGGGTATGCTTGCAGTCGGATATCGGAGCGTTGTTGGTTCAATGTGGTCAATTGGAGACAAAGAAGCTCCTATCGTGGCTGAAGCATTCTATTCAAAACTGCTAAAGGAACATGACAGTATGCAGACGGACTGGAGAAAAGGAACAGCGTATGCTCTGCATCATGCAGTTCAGTGTCTGAGGGAGAAGATAGGCGAAGATGACTATAGTGGATGGGTGCCTTTTGTACATTTCGGTGTATAGGTGGCAACGAATATGCTTCGTATGCTTGCTTTACGATTAGTGGTATTGCTAGATCTTGCTTTCAAAGATTTGGAAAGTGTGGGAGGCAGGGGAGGCTCGGGAGGCTCGGGAGGGGACATCAAATCTGGCAATGGGGGAGGGGGCATCAAGTCTGGCAAGATGATTTAGCTAGTTACTGACTGAGCCAGGAGCCAGAACTGGCAAGAAACCAGCCTCAGGTAACGGCAAACCCGCTAGTAGTAGTAGTTTTTCCTTCGTATGTCGTATGATATCTAAGTTGGATATCATGATGTACGTGTCGCCTTTCCCAGTCGATGGCTATTACTCCTGGCTCCAATGACGCGAAACTTCTTCCAATGGCCGCCTGCGCGCGGTGCTAAGTTGTTGCCTAAGTAGGCTGAGATACGATGTGATCGCGAGAGGATGACTTACAATAGATAGACTAGAGAGGCTAAGCTTATAAGAGTAGCTTCAAGGTGATTAACGAGATCTGTTGTAGTAATGGGTACATATCCTTTTTTTTTTTGCTGCTTCAAGTCAAGGACGGCGCCGCTGACAGTGAGGGTTCCGTTCAACGAATGGCTTGGATTACGTAACACATGCAAGCTCGGTCTTGCCCTCGAGTCCTCCGGTCGTTCCTCCTTCATCGACATCATCTAATCATCCCATCCATCTCCTCATCTCATCTTCTTACTATGTCCAATTCCACTACATCAGTACTAAGACCCTCCCCAGAACGTACCTCAGAGATCCTCGAATCTCTATCTGAAATTCGCGCCCGTGTGCAGGCTGCGGCTGCCAGTTCTTCCGAGGAGGAGAAGGCATCTGAAGCTGGGACTTCGAAGCCGTTATTAGTTGCGGTATCAAAGTACAAACCTTCTTCTGATATACTTGTCTGTTACGAAGATGGTCAACTCGATTTTGGTGAGAATTACGTGCAGGAGTTGGTTGATAAATCTAAAGAGGTGGGTTCAAGTTTCTTTTCTTTTCTTTTTTGGGATAACTGGGGAACTCATATCTTTATGTGATTTGAAACTGGACATTCAATGAACGTATAGCTACCTCGAGAAATTCGATGGCACTTCATAGGAACTCTTCAATCTAACAAAGCAAAATTGCTCGCATGTAAGTTATTATTTTCTTCCTGGCTGCTTACTCTAATACTTCCGCAAAAGCAATCCCAAACCTCCACACCCTCCAAACACTCTCCTCAACCAAATCCGCCTCAGCCCTAAACAAAGCCCTCTCTTCACTCCCTCCCGGAACCCGCTCGAGCCCATTAAACGTCTTAATACAAGTAAATACCTCTGGTGAAGATTCGAAATCCGGTTTGCCGCCACTATCGCACTCGGGAAGTACAATCTCAACACCAACACCGACACCGACACCAAACGCAGGAGGAGGAGGGGGAGTAGAAGATTTAAAATCTCTCTCAAAACACATCATAACCACCTGTCCCCACCTTCACCTCCAAGGTCTAATGACCATCGGAGCACTCGAGCTATCCCTAAACGCCACTGAGACAGAGAAGAATGCTGATTTCGAGAGGCTGAAAGAGACTAGGGATGTATTACAAGAATGGTTATCGATCGAGTTTCCGAGCGAGTCTTCTGCTTGGGGTGTACCGGTTGGAGGTGAAGGAGCGGCGGGTACAAATAGGAAGTTGGTATTGAGTATGGGCATGTCGAGCGATTTCGAAGCTGCTGTTAAAGCAGGGAGCGATATCGTACGCGTCGGGACGGGGATATTCGGTGCGAGGAAGAAGAAGGAAGAGATTAAAGCTCAGGCTGGGGCTCCAGGGTCGTAGCCT
The DNA here is from genome assembly GCA_003987895.1 of Neonothopanus nambi. Lineage (NCBI taxonomy): Eukaryota > Fungi > Basidiomycota > Agaricomycetes > Agaricales > Omphalotaceae > Neonothopanus > Neonothopanus nambi. Next base: position 33,021 of record RCHF01000400.1, on the reverse strand, counting down.
TTAATAATTATCGATATAATTTCAGGTATATCATAATCTTGGATATACAGGATCAGCTAGTGCGCATAGAAATACAAATACAAGAAAAAATCACATTTTATATAGATCTCCACGCCACAGACTAAGCACTTGAGCGCTTACACCCTCTCATAAATCCAAAGCATTTCCTTCCTTCTCATTCTAAGTACATTCCACACCCTCTTCACCAAGTCTCCAACATCCCCCTTACCTCCCTTCCCCTTCCCCTTCAAAAGCGCAAAATCCACCTCCCATCCATCAAACCCCTCGACACTCCAAACCAACCTCCACCTCCTCCCAACGCCTTCCTTCTTCAACTCCTCAACCGAAGATTCAGAAATCATATGTGTAACTTCATACGAGTAACTTAAATCTCGTATCGAGAGAGATTCAGTTTTATCGTACGTCCAGTTCTCTCTCCAGGGCATCGACGAGGAGGGGGAGGGATGTAAACGCGATGGCGGCGACGAGGAATAGTTCGCGTAAAACGGTTCACACCAAGTTTGCAAAAACAACGAAGCACCAGTTTGTGCTGCCAAATTTGACATATGCACATGTACCCTTGCTGTATGGAAATATCCATCGTCTTCATCAGTTTCACAAAAACAGGAACAGATACTATGAGTTCGCTAACCTTTCCCCGCCCCCGTTATAGAATGATTGGTCCCATACTTCTCATTAAACAACGCCAAAGCCGTCCCGCCGGGATAATTCGCTATACTAGCACGAGTCGTCAACGCCGTCGCCACGAAATTGATCAGTATCATCCCCGAAGCAGCGAGGAATAACAGGCGTCCTATTAGTGGTGATTTAGGTCTCGACAACCTAAGAGAAAAAAGGTGGGAGGAGGAGGAAACGAAAAAACGACAACAAAATCAACTCAAAATCCCAAAATCTCAACACCACAAAACATGAGGTACTCACATCCACCCAACCCCCCTCGCAGCTCCAATATTCCAAACTGGTACACTATAAACCACAAACCTCCACTCCTTATGCCCCAACATGCTCATAAGTCCCACAAACACCACGTGCGGCATCAATAGCAAGCGCACGCGTTTGTCGATGAGCAGACCGAGGAATGAAAGTGGGAGGGAGGTGAGGAGGAGTTTGGGGAGGTAGGCAGTGAAGTATGTTAGAGGAGGGGAAACCTGTGAGGGAGAGGGGTTTGTTAGTGGGGATTTTAGAAAGAGGAGGGAGAGGGGAGGTGGGAGGTGGTGGTGGTGAGAGAGATGGAAGAAAGGAAAGAAAGAAAGGAAAGAAAAGAACTTACACCCCACTCCGCACTTTTCCCTTGAAATACATTAAAATATATCCCTGCAAACTCCGGCCAAAGAGGTGTCGAGTATCGCCAAAAATACGTATCCACGCACGCCGTAAGCGCTATAACCAACAACATCAGACACCGTGCAGTGTAATGAAGCCTACGCGTGCTTAACACTTACCTATAGACGCAAACGCAGTAATCACTCCGACTTTAATCAGTCCGAAGAAAGACACTTGTCTCTGCATGAGCGCCTGTAAACACAACGGTGCTACCAACATCGCTAGTTCCGCGCGCATAATCACAGCCGTCGCCGTCAATATCCCAATAGCGGCGTAGATTTGCTTCGGGGATGGATAAGGTTTATGTGATGCTCGACTAAGAAGCATATACGTCGAGATATTCACTATCGAATCGTCGTGTAACCGTGTAATGGTGTAGTGGTAATGTTCGACGTCAGCGAAACGCCATGATAGATGAAGACGAGTATGGACGTACCAGGTAACAAAGCAAACATATTAGGCAACGTTCTTCCCATCCAAAATGGTATATGAAACTGCGAGATCGTGAGGAGTGTATACACGAAACTCGTCAGCCGCCCAAAACGGCGTGATACACCCCTACGAAGGAGGCAGAGTCCCAAGGCGTTTAAGGTGCATAGGACTAGGCGGACTTTTTTGAATGCATTGTTTCGTTTCAAATGTTCATTGGAATCGGAATTAAAGATTTAGAATGGAAGCTAGAGTTAGAAAGGTATAGAAAGAAAGAGCTCGAGAGAAACTCACCAATAACTTGTAAATCGAATTTACTCTTCACAAATCCAGCCACATACGCAAGTCGAATAACAGGTTTCGAAAGGTACGCCAAAACAACACTCCCAATAAACGTTCGCGGTACAGCACCGGGAAAAGTGAAATGGTCATACTAAAATCAACACATATCAGCTTCATCTCATAAAAATATCAAAGAAAAAGAGAAGGAGAAACAGGTTGAGTAGAACGCGTACGTTACCCAAACCACTCGGCCCAACACCATACATCAACACATCATGGGTCGCGTGTAAATTGAAGCTTTCTTCGACTTTGGTATATGGCGCAAGGAGGACGTAGGTCCAGCCTGTTAGGAGGATCAGAGCGTCTAGGGCGAAGCTCATCGTGCTGGGTGCCAGCACCGGTGGAAGTTGGTAAAAGGGAAAGACGATTGGATAAGCGATATTACGATGCGGTCTAGGAGGCTAGCGCTTTCAGGTAAAAATCAGAAAGAAAAAAAATTGGTGTGCACTGCACAGATATTATAAGTACTGATTACGGTGTATACTAAATGTTGGGTATTAGTAGATAATGTCAGACATATGTAGTACAAAACAGTCATTGTAGATGCAAGACGAGTTACACCCTAAGCAGAAGAACGAATACATCCATACACTCAACCCAGTACCTCCCCCCTGGGCCTTTACCTTCCCTTTCTCGCCTCCAACAAAACCATGTCACGTCACCAAAACAAAAACAACCAACATAAAACCCACAAGACTCAACACCCTCCCCAAACACTCCACCATACCCTCATTCATCCCGTTTGGTGGTGAAGGTACTGATGGAGATGGGGCTGAAGAAGCTTCAGGCGAGGATATATCCACCGGGGAATCACTCGACGAAAACTGAACCCGATTGGTATTGGTCAACATTCTCAAAGGTGACCTCTCAGTTTTCCTGCTCGCCCTCCTCCGGTAAGACAAATTACCAGCACTAGCATCGTTATCAGCGTCGTTTTTATTCGAGTTCGAACTCGAAGAAAACCCAGTGTCGTTTTCACTAGCTGATAAGTGTGTGGTCGTAGATGGTGTGAAACACTTTAACGTTGGTGAAGCGAGCGACAGCACGCCCGTTTCCAGGGAGAGTGGATTTTCACATGAGGGACAGGTTCCTGGTGAGGATGGTCCTTCGAGCCACTATGGAATTAAGGGATACAGTAAGCATAAGAAGGAAACAAAAAAGAGAAGATAAATGGTGAATATTAAACGGAAGGAATTGAGGGAAGGAAGGAAGAACTGCAATCTGAACTGCTCACATCAGTTATATGCTCGAGACAATATATCCACCCGCAACATCTCGTTCTAACTGGTGAGACGGCAATTTCGAAACTACAAGAAAGAAAAAAAGAATAATTGTGAGCGCTTGACGAGAGAACCAAGCGAAAACACACTTACCAAATACCACAGTCCCTATCACCAATCGCGACCACCGCCTTCCCCTTCCCCTTCCCCATCTTCTCTACCCCAACACTTCCCTTCCTGTCCCCTTCCCTCTTCTTATACTTCACCATCTTCTCCGAAAATGAAGCTGACCTCCAACTCTTCAATCTGGGGGGTGCATCCGTGTACGCTGTGAAACCCGACTTGGGCCATTCTTCTCGTGAGTCCGAAGCCGAGACGAGGACAGCCTGCATAAGCTTTTCTTTTTCCTTCTCATTCAGAGATCGTGTTTGCTGAGGAGTGAAATACGACTGGTCTGTGGGTGTAGGCGTGGATCCAGATGCAGACGAGGACTCGCATAAGGGTATATGCTCATGAGGAGATTGTCGACATTGCGAAGCCCGTATTTGAGTCTGAGATAAGACTTGAGGAGAATTCGGTGACTCAGCACCCAAATTCAACTCATATTCATACTCGGGCGTCTCCTCGATGCTATCTAAACGCAGGGGTGATAGGGGAGGTCTGCGGGAGGATAAGGTGGTCGTATTGAAACGGAGTAGATGATTAAGTGTGGATGTGGATGTAGACATGGAAGTGACAGGTCAGCCTGTGCTTGTGAGGCCGCTAGATAGATTCCCGTCTATATCGTCGAAAATCAACGGATAAATCTATTAGCAAAAGTCGTATGAGATTTACAAGAAAAGGTATGTATGTCAAGAAACACGCACCAAGCCCCGGATCCCATGGCTCATGATGCTAGCCGGCCACGTATATAGGCACGGACCAATTCTTTTTGTTCTTACCTTCGACCTTGTTAGCTTATAACAATAAGCCTTCTCCAAGTTCGGCCGTGTGGTCAAATATAAACTGTTGTCGTTTTTGTTTAATGCGTACCTATTCGTTGTTTAGAAGAGGATATGTTTCACAGTAAAGGGCAGGCGGCGGTAGGCGGTGGCAGGCGGCCCAGGGCGGCCTCCAAATTTTTTCTCCGGGCCCGATTGGAATCCCGCCGGCAGGCGCTTGCCCCGCTCAGACTGCAACCACTTCATCAACTACTCGTTTTCAGCTACAGCTCGTGGCATTGGATCTCAGTCTAAAGCTCGGGTTTTACCAGTAAGCAGTAAATGGCATTTGTTGACCAAAACTTAGAAGTGATCATAACGCCTGAGGTGTGGCGTACTAATTACGATTCGGTATGAACGTACATATACCTCCTTGTTCATCCTAATTAGACTTTCGTTTTTAGAAGTTGAATTTACAAAACCCCTGATCGACGACATATTCAGTCGGAGAGACCAGCCCCCAAGAAGAGTCCGTCGTTGCTGAACGCCAGAAACATAATCAGCCGACGTGCCTTCATTAAAGCACATACGCGAAGCTTTTAGGTATTAGAGTTATGCCAGTGAACCCCACTTACCGGCCTCGATGATGAAAAAACAAAAGCACTCACAGGTGATATCCGCGAAACTCTTACTCTGACTCTCGATCGCTTCAGAGAAAATCACCTTAGAGCCTAAGTACCGGTTTTCAGTCAGAGTGAAGTCCGGGTGCTAGCCGCAGCAATATGACATATCATAAAGGATAGATAAAGAACCAAGTGAACCTGACACGCTACAATGCGTCCTTGCTATCGCAGCATAACGCCGTGAAACCAGGAAGGTTCCGAGCCTATACAGCATCTAACTAATTTTCTTCCAGTGGCTTTGCTGATACAGCAGTCTTCATAGGACGAATTGTCGTCCTAGCGATGAAAACCTGCAAGCGGGAGGAACAGGTAATGGCATCGGGTTTCCTATCACTGACGATGACTGGACTGACGGCTGGATTCGGCTCTACCGAGTCCCCGTAGGACTCTTTAACGCCACCAACAGCGCCGAGAATGGGCGGTGTATGGTCAGACAGGATCCCGAAAACAATTCAGTTGATTGCTTAGCCATTGCCGCCACTTCAAGTATTGAAGCAAGTACCTTGACACTATACTAACGCGGCGAGAACATTGACAAGCAGGCGTGGATGTACATGGTGCATGGCGGTGAATCGAAACCTGGAAGCTCGATGGAAACTTCAAGTTGCCGCTGCAGCGTGACAACATCGAGATCCGGCTGAATACCACCAAAAGCTCGGAGTTGTGGCCCTCCACCTCCACAAAATCCCTCGCTGTACGCCATCCACGCGGCTCTGTAAGTTCCTACCCAGTACCCTGAGGCCGCTGGAATCTACTTTATAACTCTAATTGTGCTTCCTCGCTAGGTCATAAATATGTGAACGCACACCTTCTTACCCCAGAATAACCCTGAAACATTCCCTTTTCACAAAGAAGCCGCTAGCACCCTTCATGCACGAACTCGAGGGGCACTCACCCTCATTAATTGTTTTTTCATCAATGGATTCCAATTGAACTTGCGATCGTACGTATCTGCTTTTCTGGTATTCAAGTCTTTCCTTTGGACAATGGAAGGCAAGGCAAAGGGCTTTAACCCATCCGATTTCCACGAACGGGGTAGTTCAGTCTACTGTATTGCACCGTGGTCTGACACTCTGCTATGAGCAGTTCTCAGATCGATCCAGGGCGTCGACTCTGCCGGACATGAAATTAAGATGTCATAAACATCACAGACTTATTAGACACGAAGCAACATGAGCTCACCTATACACATAATGGCTGCCACTTTCGCGGGCTACCACTTCATGTATGTCTCTGAGTGAACGGAGCTAGAATCATCTGCGGAAAACGACACGAGTCTTCAACATATTCGAACACACATCCGAGGAAATTAGCTTTTAGGTGGGAAACTCTTTACTTGCGTGCGTTGAATCCACGCAGAAATGACAGTGTGCAGCTGAAGTTCACGTAGTAAATCATGACTCGAGCGGAGAAGTAAAACGCACTGAACACGCTATTCTCAAGCACTGAGCTTCTTGCAAAGAAAAAGGAATCAACGTTTGCGGACATGTTACAAAAGAAACCGAAGGATCACCATAAATTGCATAGCGTTCGATGTGCCTCGCCGAAAAGAACGCCTTTTTCCGAGTCCGAGTGTTCAGAGATCCTGAGGGGCGGCCGGGTAGTCACAGCCATAAAAGCAGTCCCCGTCAGAAGAACGGACGCTTCGGCTCGGGCACATTGCACAGTGGTCAAACACACGGAGAAATTCGTGTATATCTTCCGTTGCCCCTGAAAGCCCGAGTCAAGATGTCAGCCATGTCACAGGATATGTCTGTTCATAAAAAAGTGTAATATCCCGGTTGTATCGGTCTTCCAGCAACATATACCGCCCCTTACAGTGCGCGATTTTCAGCCAAAAACCTCAGCTGTAGTTACTTTGACGTAGGAGCATAATCTCAAGGTCTCCATGACAAGCTTTACTTTGCATGAGCGCTAATTTCGCCGAAAGCCTAAGAATAAAAGTTCAGACTGAATACAGAAGCCGAATGGATATTTGGCAAGGAGAATGAGCTAGTCTGGCGCGAGGTTCCGAGTCGAGTGAACGCCGTTCGCCCCCGCACTCCGAAGGCTTCCTAGACCCTGAGAGAGGTATAAATTGAAATTGACAGCAACTCCCTCCGCGTCTGCGTTGCGCGGGCGATCGAATGTGGAGAAAGTCTTCGGGAAAAGCTCCACATATGTACCGACCGGAATCTGAACTTAAGATTCATCTACCTCAGAGTTAACAAGGAACGAAAACTCCAGAAAAACTGGCCAGTGCTCACTAGAGAATCGCGATTGTTAGATTTACATCGCATCGAGAGTCACCTGTAGTACCATATAAAGGGTCAATCGATAGAGTTGCAATGGTGTGGCATGTCTTTGGCAGGAAAAGAGTTGTAACGCGTGTCACAAACTACCACGGACTGCACATGATGTGACAGACGCGTTCGGACGCAAGCGGGAAGGCATTTTAACAGCATCGATTATCTCTACCATCGCGAAAACTGGAGAAGTTTGAATGGGCGAAGTGCCGTCCGACATTTAATTTAGATTTTTATCATGCAAACTCATGAAGCTGTGGCTGTCATTGTATGTTCACCGAAACATCGTTATAACATTCACCAAAACTTAGATGTGAACTGCTAGAAAAACCGATAGTAGATTGCCACGCTAGGACGCAAAACTATGGCAGTACATGTCACATAGAGAGAAAGAAAAAAAAAACGAAATTTTCACCCGTACAAGGCCACCATTACTTGAGCTTGCTTTCCAACTCGTGGTTTATGTCAGTCATCGCCGCGGCGGAGTGCAAGGCAATGATCGATCTTCTTAAGCTGCATATATAAGCCGGGATGTTACCACATCAACTGCCATTCCACAGAAACCGAAAGCTCTCACTTGAGCTGTTCGAAATAGTACTCTCGTAGCTCCCTGTAATGCTGAAGTCGATGGCGCTTGTGAATGAGAGTCAAAAGGATGCAAGTAGCGACCATTGCTATAGCGTTCCTACTGAGCGGGAAAAGGTAGTTGCTTTGAAACATATTGAGGCGTACCTCCTATGATGCATAATGCAGTGATGGCATACTGCCATGGAGCTACTCGAAGCGGTGTCTCTGGGGCCACCGCACAAACGCCCGCTGCACAGTTACGCTTGAAGGATCCAATGAGGAAAGAAAGACAACAATGCTACGGGAGCCCGCGCTAACCTGCTCGCATTCTTGGTTGGCCTGACAAGGAAATCCCAAAGCTTTCGTTTGCTCGCACAAGTTGCTGCTTTGGCCACAATAGTATTGAGGTGAACGACAATTGTCTCGCGTTATGATAGTAATAACTTGCTGGCCGTCCGGTCCGACTTCGATATACGTGGTATTGTCAATGACGCAGGGTGATCCAAGAGTCATGTTCGCATACCTGCAAAACACGAGGAGTCAGCGAGACAGAAAGAAATTGCAAAGGACAACGCCCGACGCACATGCACAGCGACCGCAAGCATATCGAACCAAAATAATTCTCGGCACTCGCGAATTGATGCCAATCAGCTGCAGGTGCGCACTGTTCATCTCTGTTCATCTGACAGGCTCCACCAACATCCATTTGAAGTCTACATCCATCCCCTTCGTCCGGGCAGAAGGATCCTTGAGGACAGAGCGGAGGAAGGGCATCGATAGGAGAGTATCCGAAAGGAAATTCGTCCCGCCGACAAGTTCTTGCTACACAGATTCCATTTTGAGGCCCAGAGCAGTAGGTTTGATCGGAGCAATCAGACATGAACTTGTGAGTGAAGGAGTCGAGATGATTATGGTCCGTTGAACAAGATCCTCCGGGTCCAGTGGTTCCAGCATGAGAAAAGCTAAAGAGTGCTGTTGAGATGAATAGAAATCTTGAGATCATGTTCTTCATGGTCAACAGATGGTGGTGGTGGCAGAGAAAGAGCGATCCATAACGCGCTTAATTGAGCTGTTCTCCGTCAAAAAAAGTTTTCAGCTTTTCAAGTTCAATTACAGTTTAGTCAACGGTCAGTATCACACCTTCCTTCTTCATTACAGTCCATGCACATATAATTTGAACAAGAAGGCTTCTCGCGAAGGCAAAGCATAAAAATTCCTTGCTGCTGGCTCGCCCACGGCATGGAGGAGCCGGTCGTTACCGAGCAATTTTTCCCAGCCTGCAAAGGAGACACGCCGCTGGCGTCTGCCTCCTGCCTCCTGCCTCCTGCCTCCTGCCACCTTCAAGCTTGCCTCCCTCTATGCTTACTTTTTGTTCTACGCATCCGCTTTATAGGTATGCGCCCGGAAAAAACTCGAGGTGATACAACTCATTGACGCCTATTTAATGTCATTAATCCTACAGGCATTACTTAGTATGTAGTGTTAATCCAGACTAAGACTTACTGCATTCGCCGGACCGCAGAAATTATGCAACTTCAAGGAACTTGTTCCAAGAGACGCTACTTCTGCTATCTCCACTGTGCAATATATACCTGATTCATTCCCGTCCTCCGGGACTCCACCTTCTTGTATCAGTACCTTACAACCTAAGGAGCTCGTGATTAGCTTCCTGATCTCGAGCCTCAAGTCTGATCTTCTTAGGGTTCGAAATCTCTTCTTTGATCGGCCAGACACATGTAGGTATGTATATTCCTTCTAGTCATGTGAACAGGCAAGCACCGGTAGGAAGCGCTATCTTGTGAAACACCCTTGCAGAACTGCGTTTTGCTAGTCTAATGGAGACTCCCATCACTGTCACATACACGCTCATCCCCCGGAATACGAGCTTGAAAATGCCACAAGATACTCTGCGTTTCGCCATGCCAGTGTCAAACAGAGGCATACGGAGAGTGGAGAACCGTATAATAAGGCCTGCACAAGTCCACACGGGTGGTTTGCACCAAGCGCAGTCATGACGTCGTCCAGTGCTCCCTCTCCTCAGCGCCCTCAGCTATCCATAACCTGCCCACCTGCTGGTGTTCGTGTTATAAAACTGCCTATGGGTAGGTCGAGGACGGCAACGTTTGACTCAGGCTCATTCTCTCCACCTTCGAGTTCAACATCGACCAGTAGTAGTATTCGGGGTTCTACTAATTCTAATCATCCGGCTGGGCCTCCTCTGACACCTCCTTCCACTCCTTTTTCGCCTCCTATGTTTTTCTTACCGCACCTTGACGTGTGCTCTCAGCGGCTAGCAACCACCGCGGCCCCGTCTTCTTCAGACGAATTTTCTCCGATGCAACGGGAGCGAAGGTCTTCTCCGCCAGACAGTTCACCTCCAGTGAATATCCAATCAACCCCATCTAAATACACGATCCGGGTTCAACTTCCCGACGCTATTAAACACGAGATGGTGACGCTCTCGGCGCTAAAAGGGGACAAGTTGAAAGTCATCGCGGATGCGTGGCACATGGAGAATGACTGTAGGTTGTCTTGCTTTAGTATCACTTTTCAAGGAATCGTCTTACGAATCCTTATCTGGATACTAGGTCATTATGAATGGCTTATTAGCTTTCCTCCTCATGATGTTGATATGTCTGGTGTTCATGCTAAATTTGACCCGAGCGGTCTACTGGCTATTGACGTGAAACGCCGACCACGCTATCACGCGTAATTCTCTTTGGATATTGTAGTATCTCTCTACGTTTCTGCTAATGACGGTCGCCTATCTGTATTCCGATATATGGGACTTTGAAGGTATGGCCTGTATATGTTCGTATGTCGTTGTCCTTTGTAGCTATCATTATCATCTAGTCTGGGACTTTGTAGCCAGTAAGCCGTCTGTATATGTCTGTATTACTCCATTAGTAGTACCCTACATTATTTCAATGAGTATTTTTGTTTATATCGGCAAGACAATTGAGGATCACCTCGGATAGTTGTCATACGCTGCAATGGAGTCAAGTTGTACATTTTCAGTGAAGCTGAGCTTAGACTTGTTTGAAATGTTGAAGTGTCCGCTCTCGAAGGCTTACAGTCGCCAAAGCACAAAGCTAGGCGATCCATGCCGATCTTGTAAAGCGGCAAATTAACGGCAGGCAAGTTACGATCCCTCTCGAGTTCCACGGTTCTTCCTCTTTCCTCTCAACACCGATGACACAAATCCACAAAGACATGCTTCCAACTACTACTTCTAGCTCGAACAGAACTCAATCTGGGAATAAGAAGATATTAGCTGGAAGCTTGTTCGATCCATATACTCTCCAATTTCTGCCATCCCAGACTATAACCATCTCTGAGGACACTGGTATGATATTGAACGTCGAGCCCATTGGACCAGAAGATATTCATGCCCTCGAACGAGATAACTCCGCTGAAAATGATGAAATCATTGACTTAAGGCATCTGACGGTATTACCGGGCTTCGTTGACGTGCATGTACATTGTAAGTCCACTTCGGTATCTCCGAGCGAAATCGTGGCTCTCTGAGTCTAAGTTTGAGTCTGACCAATATCATTGATAACAGTCTTTCTTCACTCCTACGCCGAAACATCTTGGAATGATCAAACAACTAAAGAGAGCTTGGTGGAGCGGACCGTTAGGGCTACCGTTCATGCTAGGAAGACGTTAATGGCTGGATTTACAACTGTGAGGTAACCTCACCTCTGGTGATTTTCTTGTGTCATATAATTCGTATCTTCTAGGGACTTGGGTACGGAAGGAGCTGGTGATGCTGATCTTATGCTGAGGAAGTGTCTGTCGGGTCCAAATGCTCTCATTCCCGGCCCGAGATATTTTTGTGCGAATCGAGCTATTGTGTCTACTGGTAGCTACGGTACGCGCTTCCTGCGAGTATTTTTGTTAAGTTTCTCCTAAGCAATTGTGCTGCACAGGTCCGAAAAGCTCACTCCAACTGAATCAAGAAGGCATTGAAGGTGTTACAGGCGCGGAGGTTGCTGATGGAGTCGACGGATGTATTCAGGCAACTAGGCGCCAGATCGGTGCTGGAGCTGACTGGATTAAGGTAATATCTATGTACCCCTCAATAGAGAATTAATTTTGATACTTTGTGTGTAGATCTACGCAGGTGTGTGACGAGTTCGTTTGTATTGAATGCTCCGAGTAATGTCGATGTGCCTCATTGCTGATATGCCATGATTGAAAGATTACCGAGTCAGGTCCCGTATGTCTGATGTCTCTTCCCGAGTTGCGGGCAAAGCTATACCGACATTCAACACTGATGAACTTAGCGCAATGATCCGCACTGCTCACTCGTGTGGCGTCAAAGTGGCTGCCCATGCGAATTCCTACACAGCAATCTCCAACCTGTTGAATCTAGGTGTAGATTCAATTGAGCATGGCGTAGTAGATATCACGCCTTACGACGATGTCGACCTGTTACTCCAATCATTTGCACGGTCAGAAACGATCTGGGTCCCGACTCTCGCTGTCTACTACAAGCTAATGCAGTTCGCGTCGGGCAAAGACGCATCGTTAAACGCCAGATGGGACACGGCATGTAGCATGTTTAAGAAGGCATTGAAATTAGGTATGGAGAATATCGCATGTGGGGGGGATACAGGCGCTTTCTCACATGGTGAGAATTCTCTGGAGATGAAGTTGATGGTGAAGCTCGGAGCTGATTGGAGGAAAGTGTTGAAATGGGCTACACTGGGCGGATGGGAATGTATTCGGTCGCCTGATTGGCAGGAGACTGTGGAGAGGGGTGCTAAAGGTGACAACGATGTTAGGTTCGGTTGCGTGAAGGCTGGGTGGGCGGCTGACTTGATTGGTGTTGAGGGAGACCTTGAAAAGGACTTTGAAGGTACTGTTGATCGGGTCAGATTTGTTATGAAAAGAGGGAAAATTCATAAGAAGGATGGGAAAGTAGTTTCGTACTCATCTTGAGGCAATAACATGTACTTGGTCATTGTGTAGCGATTACACCCAGCTTTGACTTGACGCCCTAGTAGACGCCCGTTCGGCAGAAAGCCGCATCCCTCAAATTTTCTCACGGTCGTCTTTCTCCTCGATACCACTGCCACGGTGTCAGCTGGAAGCAGCTGAAGGAGGATACCAACGCTGCTGCGGATCTTAAGCTTATCCCAAAATCACTGAATGTAGACTCTACCAAGCTTCGGTTTTGTGGGACTGATGCGGGTTACCTTGGAGCATTTACAGGAGGTTCGACCAATTTGTATTGTACAACGATTGATACTGAAATGAAAGTTTGACCCTCGTGTAGTAAGCTCGGAAAAGAATCGGCTCAGTTCTGAACTGGTTAATATATGTGAATAGGAGAATAGTCTGGGCGACAGTCAAGAGATAGGAGCATTCTCACAGTGTAACTTGTCCACTCAACATACGAAAGATCTTTTCTTGGTGTTCTTTTGGTCTGATTCTTCACCTCATCGATTCTAACGGCCCTGGCTCTATAACGAGCAGTGGCGATTTCCCGATAAATACAAAGGCGAGTATGTTCCTCTTCATTAAATTCTAGCAGAATATCCTCGGATTTCACTTCAGTGGCGCTTAATAAAGGATTAGACGTGTGCGGCTGCAGGTAAGATTATTGCATCTAAATGTCGATTTAACACTTACTTAAAGTTATGGGCCATTTGCTATGCCACCGCCGCTCGGACCGCCTTGCGTTAAATTTGGAGCACTGAACACTCCAGCCAGCGCGCTAAAGACTGTAGTTTTGATGCGACTGTCGGCGACCGACAGCTTTTGCAAATAGTAACTACGGCTCAGGCCGCTCTCTCTCCCAGTAGTGTCAAGGTACCGTGATCCATGTCGTGATGAATACCAGTTTTTAATATATCGATAGACAGGTTGCTCAGGCCGTCCTTGCCAATACTTATAGACACGCACTGGCTGGTACGATAATATAGCTTACCATTGCTAATCTCCGTCATGCCGCTATCATATATTACTCCGGTATGACATTCTCGTACATCTGAATATGTCTATTTAGCTCCACTCACACTCTCTCGCGATCCATTTTGGGCCAAATAATAGCGGGAGAGAATTTTCTTCGAAGTTCACCAAGGCAACATGCACAGAGCGTCGGAAGTGACTCATTGCCTCACAGGCAAAGTGCGATTGTTGCTCTCATAGCAGGTTTAAGCTAACCCGACTCGGGTTTTAGTGACAACCTACCGTACCAGATAGGCTGACATATCATACAGCCTGCAGATGAAATTTGACTTGAACGGTATGTAATTAATGAATAGTATACGTATATCGCTGACACCTGAGCCAGAATGCAGAACTGTGCTCAGGTTTCAAGGTGGAAAAGATCATTACCAGATTTATGAGGCTATTGTCTCCAGTATGATCCACCTTCAATTCTACCCAAATTCGCACCCAGTGCTTCCAGCGGCGCGATGGAGTCAAACTTGAACGGTATAAAAGGTCAACTCGAAGTCTAGGAATAATCATCGAGATACCTTGTTTCATTCCTTGTTTCTTGTTTCATCCTGCCCATCATGACACGCCTTTCCTTATCACTTCTCTTTGCGATTCACCTTACAACTATCGTGTCTGGCGTTGAAGTTATCACCAATTCCGGTGACCTTCACATAGTGAACAAAGTACTTGCACCCGATGGATTCCAACGAGAGTAAGTTTGTTTGTGCATAACTATGAAATAATCCTTGTGCTAAAGCTCGCTATCATGACAGTACGGTCATCGCTGGTGCAACCGCGGACTCGGCAACCTTACCTGGACCTCTCATTCGAGGCAACAAAGTAAGATTCTTCACCTCAAGACGGACCGTACTAATCTAGACCAACTCAGGGGGACAGATTCACCATTAATGTCATCGATTCTTTGCACGATCCAACCATGAACCAGACTACGAGTATTGTAAGTATATTTCTAGCTTCTTAGGTAAAGCCTGACCATCAACCTATCTATAGCACTGGCATGGGATTTTTCAAAAGCACACTAATTGGGCGGATGGGACGGACTTCATAACCCAGTGCCCTATCTCCCCCAATACTTCCTTCGTTTACAACTTCACAATACCCGACCAAGCTGGGACGTTTTGGTATCATTCTCATGAACCAGTTCAATACTGCGATGGTTTGCGCGGTCCTTTGGTGGTTTATGATCCGCAAGACCCACTAGCACACCTTTACGATGTTGATGATGGTTCGTAATAAGTATTGTATTATTGATAGGCGTCTCAAGCTGATTATCGTGCTTACAGAAACTACCATCATCACTCTTGTAGATTGGTATGTGTTCTCCTTGCTCTCCTCTTCGTATGCTTTGACATTCCTTTAGGTACCATCTTACGGGGCTACAAGTGCTGGCCACTGAAGCCCCTGCGGTGTCCAACGCCACGTTGATCAATGGTCAAGGCCGTAATCCTCAAAATGTACGTGTATCTTTTGATCTTATAGGCGGCGCCTTGTGTTAACCTTTGATTTTTGACAATTTCTAGACCACTGCTCCGCTAGCTGTTATCAACGTGGAACCAGGAAAACGCTATCGATTCCGTTTGATTTCCATGGCTTGTGATCCTAGTTATCAGTTTTCAATTGACGGTCATAATCTCACGGTCATTGAAACTGACGGTATTAGCAATGAACCGGTTACAGTCAACTCTATCACAATATATGCCGCGCAGAGGTATTCGTTCGTCCTCAACGCAACTCAGCCTGTGGATAATTACTGGGTTCGAGCGCTTCCGGACACACAGTTGGCAAACGCGCCTGCGGGAGCGTTCACCAATGGTATTAACTCTGCTATTCTTAGATACAAAGGTTAATGAATTCAAGTGACTCATCGCCTACTTTGACGGTACTGATAACTATCATAACAGGCGCTCCTCAAACGGACCCAACGACTTCACAGGCGCTACAGTCTGTCAACCTAACGGAATCTTTGCTACATCCTTTGCAGAACCCTGGTGCCCCCGGACAACCTTTTCCAGGCGGTGCTGATGTTGTCATTAACATGACTCTCGGACTCGACACTGAAACAGCTCAGTTCACTATCAACAAAGTTCCTTTTGTTCCTCCCAGTGTTCCGGTGTTGCTTCAAATCCTGAGCGGGGCGCAGAATGCACAGGACTTACTCCCTGCTGGGAGTGTCTACTCGCTTCCGAAGAACAAGACAATAGAGATCAATTTTAATAATGGGAATGCGTCCGGAGGGCCTCATCCTTTCCATTTGCATGGGGTATGAGTTTAAATGTTTGATTGATCTTACTTCACTGGACTAAGACTTGTCATATCTAGCACGCTTTTGACGTCGTCAAGAGCTTCGACAGTGACACTTTTAACTTCAAAAACCCTGTAAGCACAATGCTTGGTATCTAACTTCGTGAAAGATTGATCAGTCTATATCACGTCTGTAGGTTCGTCGAGATACCACTCCAGTCGCAAATGGAAGCTTGACTACCATTCGATTCACCACTGACAACCCGGGTCCGTGGTTCCTGCACTGGTAAGTGCTCATGTCACTGTGACTTCGTTAACCCGCTAATGAATAAATATGTGTACAGCCATATCGATTTCCATCTAGCTGCGTGAGTACATCTTTTCGTGTGAACACTAAAATAACTAAAACTTGTCATACCTACGCCACACCAGAGGCCTAGCTGTTGTGATGGCTGAAGACATCCCAGACATCAAAGCCGCTAACCCTGTTCCAGGTGCGAAATGCTCGATTATGCTGTTGTTTTACTGACGTTAACACTCTTTTCTTTGCAGCCGAGTGGGACAAACTCTGTCCTGAATATAATGCTTTGAGTCCTTCCCAGCTTTGAGGAAACCCTTGATCCTCACTTGCTTCAGACTCTTTCTCTCTTTCTCTCCAGACGTCTCATTTTGCAGCACTCTTTATAGTTTGGCAGGCTTCTAGAGACCAGCCTTTCATTCTTTCTGGCGATATGAACCTAATCCAGTTTATTTATTCTTTCCAGAACTCTTATATAGTCGAAGGCTCTTAGTCTTTCTTTCCTATTTTTATTGCTCTACCCTAACTCTAATCACCTACTTACCTTCATTAATTATTATTTATTCTAAGCAGTGTACACATTGTGGACAATGTCAATTTTCAGCTTTCAATTTCGTGGTCCGTGATTTTCTGAGTCCTTCCATGACGCGTGTTTGGCACCTGTTGGGCATCGATGGGATTATTATACTCGGCTACCTTGGTTGAATTGGCATATTGAATCAGTACTCGTGCCACCAAGTTCCCGGACGTCCCTGAAGATCCTTACTAGTATGTAGCAAACTGCTAGGCTGCTCTAGCTGCTAATACGTATACGGTTCACCGGCTTGATGGAATACTTATGTTGGTACCTGGTACGAAGTAATGACATTCTTCATGGAGTCGGAATATACATGTGGATGAAGCAGAGATTGATACCAGCTGTAGCCAGCTTCCGACAGAATATTCACACGATCTGCTGGCACGGTAAGCGCTTGCGTCGCGCGCGTGGCATCGGTTCTCATCGGTCTCACTTGGCTATGTACCATCACCACCTCTACTGCAAATGACGCTGCCTTGCTTCTTCATATGCCAATTTCCTGATTCATGTCAAACTCATGCAGATATAACTTCAAGATTGACCTTCAAACCCGTCCCAAGATGAGCTACGTGGGGCAAGATAGCTGTACTAGTCACTATGGCATTGATCCGGGTGCGTCTTGCCCTGTGGCTGTTAGACATGAGAAACTTTGCCCATCACCGCTTTGACGTACTAGCATATCCTCAAATGAATACCTTATTAGGACATAGGACATGGGACATACTAGTACCTCACCTTGTACTGGTCCGTAATTCCGAGGGCATCCATTCCCTAGTACACTTATTAGGATGACTGCTTCGTTGCTCTATAGGTACGAAAAATTTAATGAATCGCTGGACTTGACCTCTTTCGCTCGTCGACGGTGAATATATACCGATTTCTGAAATTCGAAACAAGTCTCAGCTTTACCTACACCGCATCAGGTCAATGAATGACTGCCTGAAGTGGCAGATTAGTGTCATGGCAGGTATTGTACCCATATGTTGGTGTATCCCGCCTGATCGACCTGATGTCTGCAAAGAGAGAATTAATTGACGAGATGCGCCCTCCGCATTTGTTGTAAGTTTCTTTGTACCGTACTTACAGCGTGCCTGAACTAACACCTTTATCGGCGCTTCCGTTATACTAGCGAAACAGTAAGATAATCTTGGCCTCAGCATTGTTCAATCCGTTCACAAGCCTTGGCAGTGATACAATGTACGCAGGTATATCGTACACCGCCCTTCATTTTCTGCATTCCGCAAATTGCGGGAGGAACGTGAAACTGTAGTTGTGAGGGGACTCGGCCTGCGGTATGTGAGTCGGTACTTGGTCGGTGTTCCTATTCAACGGTGTATGAACACCATTTAATTTGAAACTAGGCCCGTCTCGATTGCCAACTATATCGCGAAATTGACTCGATCCTGTCAGGTCATTAGCACAGGCTTTGACTGGCGTCGGTGATGTCTGGTTCTTACACCTCTCCCGGGCCTTGTGCCTTGCACACTTTATGAGATCCTTCAAAGCGCCAGAGACGGTGATAGGTATAAAAGACTTCAGCCTGCAGGAATATTGTTCTATCAGTGGGCTTTGTTTCGCCTTCTTTCTTTGTTAACATGCGTCTCTCTTTTCTACCTCTTGCTTTCAGCTTTTTCTATGTTGCATATAGTATCGATGTCATCTCCAGAACTGGTGACCTCCACGTTGTCAACAAGCAACTTTCACCTGACGGATTCAAACGAGAGTATGTATGTTTTTCAGATGTACGAATTTCATAGCTAACCTATGGTTCTACTACAGTACGGTCATCGCTGGAACGACTGCTGCCAGTGCAAGCTTTCCTGGACCTCTAATCACGGGTAACAAGGTAAAGCAATCTCAGAAGTATTTCATTCAAGCCTGAAGTTGACATCATCTAGGGGGACGTGTTCAACCTCAATGTCATCGACTCTTTGAACGATCCCTCAATGAACCAGACTACCAGTATCGTAAGTAAATATCAACTTCGCAAGCATCACTCAGATCTGATAGTTGTCTCCTTTTAGCATTGGCACGGTATTTTCCAAGAACATACCAACTGGGCAGATGGTCCAAGCTTCGTGACGCAGTGTCCGATCGCTCCAGGCCATTCGTTCTTGTACACCTTTGCGGTTCCTGATCAAGCCGGAACCTTCTGGTGGCACTCTCATTTGGGAGCTCAATACTGTGACGGTCTTCGTGGCCCTCTTGTTGTCTATGACCCTTTTGACCCTCAGGCTCATTTGTATGATATCGATGACGGTTCGTGCAGAGATTCACTTGATTGCTATAGTATACGATGTACTGACAATTTCATGCAGAGACCACCGTACTTACCCTTGCGGACTGGTGTGTAGAGTTACTTGCTGTTGGAAATTCTTGAAGCTTATGGTACTGATAATATGCAGGTATCACCCTACAAGCCTGGAAATTCTCGCCTCACCTACTCCTCCGACATCTAACGCAACACTCATCAACGGTCAGGGTCGCTACCCCGGAAATGTAACTGCTCGCTTTTCATATCATATGCCATCGATGACTTATAGCTTGAATGTCATGTAGACCACTGCCCCTCTTGCTGTTGTCAATGTCCAACACGGAAAGCGATACCGATTCCGCTTAATTTCCATGTCCTGTGACCCCGCCTACACGTTCTCCATCGACGGCCACAACTTGACAATCATTGAGGTTGATGGTGTCTCCACCACACCGGTTACTGTTAACTCCATTCCAGTATTCGCCGCCCAGAGATACTCCTTTGTGCTTAACGCCAATCAGCCCATCGGGAACTACTGGATCCGTGCGCTACCCAGCGCTCCATTGGCAAACGCAGGAGGAGACTTTACTGATGGTATCAACTCCGCTATTCTCCGCTATAAAGGTATGCATCAACTCCGTTTTCTCCTGTTTTCTCGGGTGCCTGATTGATATTGATGGCTTTAATGTCGAACAGGCGCTTCGAATGCCGACCCTACCACTTCTCAACAAACCACCATTGTCAGCGCGACAGAAAGCCTGCTTCATCCCCTCCAGAATCCTGGAGCTCCAGGAAAACCCTTCCCCGGAGGTGCAGATAAAGTTATCAACATGACTCTCGGATTTTCCGCTGGACCCCCTGTAGAATTCACCGTCAACGACGTCCCTTTCGAGTCTCCCAACGTCCCAGTCCTGCTACAGATTCTCAGCGGTGCGCAAGCCGCTCAAAATCTGCTACCTGCGGGAAGCGTGTATTCGCTCCCGAAGAATAAAGTGATCGAGATCAATTTCTTTGGAGGTACAGCCGTGGGGGGACCTCATCCTTTCCATTTGCACGGGGTATGTACTTGGTCCTTTTTTGACACGGAGTTGATCTCACGGATTTTGCTTATTACAGCACACTTTCGACGTTATCAAGAGTGCGGGGAATGCTACATATAACTTCAAGAACCCGGTAAGTTTTCAGTACCGTCACTGCCTCACGGAGAGAGATAACTGAGTGAAATCACAGGTCCGTCGTGATACAACTGCTGTTGCTCAAGGTGACCAAACTACTATCCGGTTCACTACCGATAATTCTGGCCCCTGGTTCCTCCACTGGTGAGCATATTGTCATTGTTAATATACGTTTCACTTTTCTTATTCAACCTACAAAAACTCCAGCCACATCGATTGGCATCTGGCTGCGTAAGTACTGTCTCATCTTCCCGTAAATCAAGTAGAAGTTCTCAAATCGCACAATCCTTATAGAGGTCTTGCAGTCGTAATGGCAGAAGACATCCCCGATGTGAAGTTACAGAATCCAGTTCCTCGTACGTATACGTTTTGCATTATGTCTTTCATGATGACTGATTACTATAATTCTTCATATAGCTGACTGGAGTCAACTCTGCCCTATCTACAACTCTCTCAAACCTTCTCAGCTCTAATGATCTAATTTATCTGCTCTGGACAATATTTATACGTTATTCTTCAACGCACACTTTCTCTTAAATCCGTCGGTCTTTGCCCTAAATATCCGTATGTACTACTATTGTGTCAGACTCATTAGTATGTTGTAACCCCACTCCTTCCCCTTTACTTCCACCTAAATACTCACCTTAATATTTTATCTTTACTATATTCTATGCGTACCTCCAATGGCTTAATGTGATTTCTTCATCTTATCACAATGTATAGGTTAATTGTTATAATGCAATCAACTTGTATTTAGCTCGGTGATGGCAATATATGTGCAAAACGTGTACATGAGATTCAAGACAATAGGTTAACTTTGATCTACATCGGTTTTATTCACTTAATAATCCTTTTCGTCGAACTCAGCAATAAGCAGAATGAACTCCTTCCATTTGGCGAGGTATGCTTTCACATCCTCGGCAGATGTGGTGTTGGCATTGAAATCTGCGCTCAAGTCGAGGACACCGTCCCAGGACGAGATACGGAAGAATCTTATTGATGGAGGTCCTCAGTGAGGTAAAGAAGACAACGAGAAGAAGAGGGATAACTTACGGTCCAGGATCAGGACGATTCAAAGACGTGAAGAACTTGGTCACTGATAAAGCATCTTCACCGGACGCAGCTTGGTAAGTGTGATCCAGATACTTCTCTCCCACGCCGTCGTTAGAAATCACGAACGAGTTGTCAGGAGGCGGGCTGCAATTGAAAGTTATTGTAATCAGCACAAGGATCAACGCATGAACTTGAATCAATATCGCCTCACTTGCTTGCAGCCGCTTGCTTCATAAGCATACAAACGATGTCCGCAACAGGGGCCATGAAGCTTAACTTCGAAGGCAGCTGTTTATGTCCCTCGTAATACCCCCTCGCAGCTTGCACAACCTTAACTAGAACATGCTTATCAAGCGGTAGCGGCTCGCCACTCTCCGATAGGAAAAGAGAAACCGGGATTCTCGTGACAGGTATCCCAAGTGCATATCCAGGATATCCCTCGCGCGAATTATAAGGCTCGCGTAATTGAGCACGGCAATCAGCTAGACAGAAACTGTTCATGAATTGGGAGGATGAATCTTTAGTTGGTGGGTTATCGGCGATTGCGACCATAGACAAAGCAGCATGAGCTGTGAATGTTTGAACCCTCAAATCAATAATTGTTCCGGAGGAGTATCATTGTATAACGTACCCAAATGCATGACAGTAAAGGAAGCTGAAGGTCCTTTGAGTTTCTTCAAAACCAACTCCGATTCGCTCTGCGAAAAGACAAGCTCTTCACGTCTGCAGAATGGCCATCCTTCATCGCCTTGTCGAGGACGAAGCCCATATGGATTCTACAGAAAGCGACGTATCAGCAATCAATTTGCGATGTAAAAGGAAAAACTCCGAACTTGAGCTAATCCCGCGAAACCCTGCATCACCAGACCAACCGTACCGTAATACGGATGAGCGAAGCTTGGCTCTTCAGAAGAGGTAGGTGGAATAGGGACAGGTTCAGAAGGTGCCAAGATGTTGAATACAGCAGGAACAAGGTTTCCAAGCTCCGTTCCCCATTTCAGATCTCCCTTGACATCTTCACCACCAAGCGCTTTAGCAAACTCTTTCAGGTAGATGTGGAGGAGGATCTTCATCGCGTTTCCGTCGAACGGAGAATGATGAGTGTGAACCAAGAGCCCGACCTTCGAGATCGGCTGATCTGCAGGGATATCCTCGACGGAAATATGCATCCATGTCTGATCACCCGCAGGAGACGGAACTTTCGCCTGCCCCACATCGCGGCGGACCTCGTCCAGATCGATAGTAGCCTGCTTATGCACCGTGAACGTCCGATCCGCCCATTCCTCTAGTTTCCCTTCTGAGGCAGAGTAGTACTGCAAAGATGGTAGGTCATTGTCACTGTCAATGACGACTAATGAGGCAACAGTAGGGACCAAGAAACGAAGCTTGATCCAAGCATCTCTCGCGGCTTGAACGGCTTTACTTTGGGGAGTTGGAGACGCGAGGTCGGTATAAACCGCGAAGAAGAGTGTCTGGTATCCCTTCATGTATCGATTGAAGACATCCTGAGCTATCTCTGCGCCGCCAAGCAGACGAATCCGCCCCTCGGCGCCGTCCTTGGGAGGTAAGTCCCGCCATTCATACTTGCTGAAATCGGTCTTTGCGAGTATAAGCGCCTCCATAGTTCAACGTAGAGTAGCAGAAAGGGTCAAAGTTCGGTTCAAAAAGACCCTCCAGCCTAGAAGTAAGCCAAAGGGGGTCCAAATCCTTGATGCATCAGCTAGACATCACTGAGTTGTCATGATGATCATTTGGAAAGATTACTAAAAGCGTATGATAGCATCGTGAGGCAGTGGCCGTAGTGATTTGTTCGTTGATGCCACTCACGAATAGCTGTTCTTTCTTCTCATGCATCTGCGAAAGCCTCGCTTGAATTTTCGTAAAGGAACGAATCTCATCCAGAAAAAGATATAAGATTAAGATGATTCAGTCGGAGCATTAATATACGCAGGACTAAAAGTTCCGCTCGAACTAATACAGTGACGGCAGCTGCCGGCATGTAACACCGAGGACGCCGAACTTCAGCCATCTGACGGAAAACCCGAATAACTTGGCATCTCCTCATACCTGCAATAACACGACCCCTAGAAGGTTCAAGGTACGCAGATACACATCCAATACGCATCAGAACTCCGGAGCTGAATCAACCTCATCCGGTCTTCTCAAGGTCTTCTCGATCGTGAATGAATTGACTTTGTCGGCGGATCTGCTGCACTCCGAAACTAAATAGAGAGCGTACTACAAATTCAAGGACGTAGAATAGATATATCTACTACACAGATATCATCATTTGAACTGAGTCTGTACGTACTTACCCAGCCTTACCCATGCATTGGCAATTCCACAGATGATTCCATCTCAGGCTGTAACCCGTCCAGTCAAGACTTTAATTTTAGGCCAGGGTTAGGGCACATATGTACTTACAATTCTGTAGCAGATCCGCGGCGCCCGTCAGTCTCCGTCAGTGCTCGTTTCGGTTTCTCTTGAGTATGTAAAGCTATTGGAGTTGGATCAGATGGTGGTCCTGGTGGCTCCAATAAATAGCCATGTCCGGCGACCTCCTGCTACGTCCAAGTCGGAGGTATGAGTGCCGGTAGGTACATCCTGAGTCAGGGTCAAGAGCAGTAGAGTCTAATCTTACTTGCATCGCGGAAGGGCAGAATCTGGCAGAATTCCCTGTTCTCTGAGACTCGCATCATCGAAATCTGATGTCCCGGGATAGTACTTAGGGCCAGACCCTCGGCTGCCATCTACATCCTTAATTGGATACCCTTTCAGCCTTTCAGGCTTTTCTGGGGTGATTGATTTGGGTGCTCAGTAAGTAGGGGAAAACAGTGATGGTATCTAACTTGAATCATATAAGTATAAGTACCCCCTTTCCAGGAGGTGAGGCTGGTAAGTATGTGTGTGATTAACGCGCCATGACAAGAACACCATATGTAGATCTTCGTAAGTATCTCCGGGAAAACGGCTATAAGCGCTACATAGCATTGAAGTTTTGAGAAGTCGGGAAGGGAAGAAGACAAGAGATGTCGATGGGTAAATGAATTAGGATCTTCGCTTCACCATTTGCAAGACAGTTCTTGATACAATACTGATACAATACTTGATTCTCACATTCAATTTCGATAGAATCTTGATTCCACACAGCCTGACAATTCACATGTCCTTACTTATAATTGTATCATAAATAATCATGTATATGTGGAAAGGTGTAGAACCGCTGATCATCTGAGTACCCGACACGACTTCATCGGACAGGCCGGGCGAAGAAATCTTGATGTGAAACTGACGAAGTGACCTTACATATAGATTACCAAGTTACCGTCGCATACTCAGTTATTGTCGCGTAGGGTCATGGGGAGAGGCATAGTGCCAAACGAACGGCCTGAGATCCGCGGACTCGGACGCGTGCGCCTGCGGAGGCCTGGTGTTCTGTTCAGTACCTTGTCCCTATGCCATTTTTAATTCTATCCTTAAGGTTCTAGCACCAAAAGATGGTCAAGAATTAGATCGTGGCGCCCACGACAGTCATTGAATTATATTTGAACTGCGGCACGATATGATACGAATCCCAATAATAACTGGAAAACTTTCTAAAGCTGTTGCATACGGTCGTAAGATGGCTTCAGGGTGGGTATCTAGTGGTATACAGCAAGGCGGAATCGTAATAAATCTTCTGCCTTTCGCCTACAAATAATGATGATCGTACTATAGTATCCGCACATATCAGACAACAGTGAAAGAATCAAAGCAAAAATAAAAAGGGGAAAGCAAGCCAGTGTAGCGATGACAGCATTAAGACATTACACATTACAGGTACATTTTGCTCGATATCCGGAGACCTTAGGAGACTTGAGAAAACGCGGAGTTGAAGAAGGGTACTGCACTGTAGCAACTACGCCAAATCATCCGTATCACGTCGGGGCATTGGAACCCTCGCCGTCAACTCATCCTTCCTCGACTCATCAAACACACTATCCTCCTCTTTCATAATACGCACTTCAACAGGCAAACTCCCCTGCGTAGTCGCACCAAACGTCCTGCTCCCTTGTCCGATATCTGCATCAGTCCTCCACTGACTCCTCCGTATTTGTAGCGGGAAGGAATTCATGTTTGATCCAGTCCCCGGGTTCGAACGAAGCGTTGTACCATCCGCACTGATAAGCCCGAATTTGATGTTTCTGTAGACTAGACATGCCATAGCGTTTACGACTGCTAGGACGGGGATTGTACACATTGCGCGATAGACGGCGGGAAGGCCTGGTAGACGGACTAGGACGAGAGTTACGATGTTTCCGCACAGGGCTACGCTACAAGCAGAGGAGAATTCAGTCTCAAATCTAAGCGACGTGACTCGATAAATAGTAAGTACTTACAAATAATAATGTTGCCCCCCAAGCAACAAATTCCTCGAAAGTGCAGGCAGTCCTCCTTTCTTCCCGAAGAAGGCCTTAACCCTGTCTTTCCCTCCCTCCCCAGCTACCCCCGCATTCATAAGAATCCTCCACGTAATAGCCACGAAAACTGCACTATCATTGATCATTGGTGCGATAACGCTTGCCTCTGTAAAATCCTCCACATCCGCATTGATACAATTCTTCGTTGTACCAATATGAATGCCTTTTGTTCCAAGAGGTACGGTGAGTGCACTGCCAACAACGCCTGCCCAGAAGATCGTGAAGATGACGATGACGGTGGGGTTTCCGTGCCAGACGGCAGCAACACGGAAGAGGAACAATAGCGAAGTGAAACCTTGGGAAAGGACGTTGCAGACTCCAAGGGCCACTTGGAGGGCTTGGCAGTTGGGAACGTTTCCGACTGTAGTGGGAGGACAAGTCATTTAGCATGTGCGCAGTGAGCTTTACGAAATTTCTTTTTCTCACCTTGGAAGATAAAGCTGGTTATAATATATGCCAGTGTGAAGATCCTGGTAAAAATTAGCGTTAGCAGCGTAACGCGAGACTGGTGGGGAGATTAGGCGGACCTTGAGAGATAGTATACGATGGTCGGATATCTAATCCTATGGTGAAAGAGGAGTTTACGGTCACTGTCCAGATTGACCGCGATATCCCAAAGATACCCCTGCTCGTTCGTTGAACAATCAGCAATGTCTTTTTACCTCCTCCTTCACAAAGCTTACCCCTAGAGTAGCCGCATACAGATACCTCGAAACCTCGTATTGAGACGCCAGGTCAGGGGACAAAAACGCCAACGGGGTGAAAGGATTCGGAAGTTCGGTGGTGTTCGACATCGCACAAGACCGTACAGGAGAAGAAAAGATCTCTCTGAGAGCGATCTTCCACCTTTTATACTCTCTTACATAGTGCTGATTTGCGACTTAGGAAAGTTTTACCACAGAGTTCCGTGCCACGGCTGATGGGGCGCTTCTAATTTTGTTGATCACGTTGCCAACTGATGTGAGTGCCGGGAGAAGCTCGTAAGAGAGACTAGTAAAAGTAGTATAGCCGTGTATCATTGCGATGTGTGTGGTGTCGAGTTCGAGACGAGTGCGTTGAAGCGAAGGTAGCCTGAGAAGACATCCGAATGTCCGAATTTCGAGACCTCGACCATTTTTCTCCTCGTCGCAAAGTCGTCCGACATCAAAGGATGCCAATGAAACCTTAACCTGCTGCAGTGCCCCGCTCATCGAAACTGTTACCCGCTTTCGGATAATCTCATCCACAGAACATCCGAGGATGGCGTCTGGACAACAATTGAGGAAAACAATAATGATGCATATGTACGCGTCTGATGGACAGTTTGATGGTGGAAGCCATATCAGTGATCGCACTCTGAGACCGAGATTTGACAATTCTACTTACATAGAATTCTGAATTGTACCAGGCTGACAACTCGTCAATTCAATTCTAAATTCAGAGGAGGTTCATCATCGACCTAAGTAGTCCTGCAGTAGTATCACAGTTTGTCCCTGGCAAATATTTAGGGATGAGGTGGAGTTTAGACGGCTGATGCAAGGGCGAGTAAATTTACTACGTTTCGCACTGACGAGGAATGCGGATAGGTACGCTGTGTACAATGATCTCTATCCGTCAGCCTCCTTGATGCGCTCTAGATAATACGTTTCAATTTCGTGCCGCCGAGAAAAGAGTAAGAACCAAAAATACCATGTCTTCGGAGCAAGTTGCCACCCTAAAGAACAGCCTACATGTATGATGCCCATGTGCAGAGCTTCACACGAACAGGCGGCCATGTCTGAAGAAATCAAGTCTCGAGAAACATCTTGCGAAATGTCCAATTCAGGCGCGGAGAGGCGCGGAGCCACTTTCAAAGTTCTGCGACAAGCGATGAAATTTTCAGTTTGAACTTTGAGCCTTTGAAGAGCATGCGGAGGAGTAAACTGAATTACGTGACTTAGTTCTGCAGTCTCGTGCATTACTCTTGCGAGAATCGCGAGGTTTAATGGACTTTATTCCAGTACGAAGACCGTAAGAGACCAGGAGACCGTAGAGTTATCGTGGAGAAGGATGAACTAGGTGCTTACAGTGAGCGTTTATTTGAACCCTCCAGCCTGGTTTTACAGCTCGAACTCATCTATCATAGTCCAAAGCGTTTCAGGAGGAGAGTTTAGCCTATTTCGTATTCGGTTGAACGTTTCGCAGTCCAAGCACATTTGAAACCCGTCTTGAAGTTCAAAACCTGGCTAATCTGGCTCGTAGTCGTTTGGTCCGCCCATCTGCTCATTGGAGCGATTCATGCGCTCGCTCTTGGCCCGCTTAGCCGCGAGCATTTCCTCAGTAATTTTGACCATGATTAGGACTGAGATAAAGACACGTTAGAATGATGTTCAGCTGGTCAAAAACTGACTAAATGTTTACCTCGTCGTCGTCGTCGCGTAAAGTATGTACTACGAAGGAGGTCCAGACTCCAGCGACAGCGCATTAGGAAAATACTCACGGTCACGGTCTGCTGGCAATTTTAATTTTCCAAACTTCAACGCGTCGTCATCGACGCTGAGATTTGAAAGCTGGTATGTACAATTTCTACGCCCTCCGTACCATATGAAAAATTTTCAGGAGAAAGGCGACAATAAGTATTCCGACAGACAATTGTTTTAGTAAACGGGAAAGCGAGACAGACGTCGAGCAAGTAGTACAAGGTATGAGAGAAATAACATTTTTATGACATGATGCTGGGCTAGAAGTTGGTGGCACCACAATTGACCAGTCTACTAGTATGCGCATAGACAGGTATGTAGTTCGAAAGCATTCTCTGTTTTTTATTTTAATAATCTCTGATATACCAAAAAAATCAATTCATAGAACATCCGTATCAAATAGCAGCCGCAAATCTCACTTACCATTGTCCGACTCCAAGGAACGAACAACGCTTTTTCCTCAGCCGACATCGTCTACAAGCCATAAGTTTTTCAGGACCTGACGTGCGGCGAATTGGGAGTTGTGAGGTGCATGGTAAACCAGCTGCAACACATCCCTCGCATCTTGTTGCCCGCCTCCCTAGTCCTGCTTCCCGTGTCATAATGCCAACAGCAGGAGGAGTGACAGAGCTCGGCACAAAATCGAGGTCAAGATCATCGTCATAATCATCTTCCTGGAATACCCCGGATGTTCCAGTGGTACCATTAGACCGTGTTCTCCTACTCGTCGATTGACGAGAATGCGAATAGAACTCATTAGACGGCGGATTCCTGGAATTAGGACTAGCAGAAGGAGGCGGCGGGACTAGGATCTCGACGGAATCCATGACCGTACGCCGAATTGCGGGCCCCCCGCGTTTGGAAGGTGAAGATGTCGGAACATCCATGACAAGCTCAGCTCCAGGATAATTAAAGTCGAGATCCTCTTGCTCAAGTACTGCAGCTGCCCGTTTCTCTCTGTCCATTTCACGCTTTACTGCAGCCCTTTTCCATTTCGGATCAACCCATTTCCCTTGCCACGTCGAATCTGCTCGGTCGAGTATGAATGCGTCGCCAACATCAAATGCGTGTTGAATTTTGGGATCTGTAGGCGCCAAGGAGCCGTGGATGATGGATGCCACCTGGCGGTATCTGTTCTAGCTTTGAATTGTCAGAAATCTGGAGAGGTACTATTCTGAAGGCATTAATGGGCACGATCACGCACTCGATGCTCAGCAAACTCTTTCGCCCATTCAATTAAAGGGTATTCGCCGTTCTCTACAAGTATCATGGTCGTCTCATGTTTCAGAACGGCCATTCTAGCCTTTTTGTATGATTCGCTTTCTGGCATATTTGCCCTTGACCGTTTGTGTGCACTGTGTGAAGTATGGAGTATGAGGCGTAGGAAAAAATGCTTGGGAGCCAACCGCGATGACTCAGCGCCAGCGCTCGAAGTCTAATACCTACCAAGTCACTGAATTCTCTGCTACCAGTGCTTCATCTTTCATCTCAGCAAGCTCACCAAAACCTACACGGAAGCAATCTACATACACTTTCCCCACACAGTCGAGCGTACACATCTTGAAGATACACGGTTGAGTCAAAGTCATCCGAAAGACAGGCATCCAGTTGATTCGCATACGAGACAGACAACTGATACTATTCTCGAGTAGGTCGATGACAAAAACAAAGACCTCCGACTTGCGCTTGGTTATCTAGCACACATAATTCGACGGCGCAAATCTCTAAGAAATCGTTGTTTGATTTTGTGGAGGTTGTCTATATCGGTGTCGTACAAATTGAAATAAAAAGCATCTTGATATTCGATAGAACAAGTACGCATGTAACGGCGTTCAGATATGGAGACGATGAACACCCAGAAAAACGATTCGAGATGATCGAGATAGCAGAATGTCTGCATGAGAGTGCCACTAGCGACTATGTATCAAGCAGTCGTATAGAAAGGAAGGGAAGTGTGCCCTAAATAAGAGATATTAGCGGACAAAGACGATTGAGTAGAGGATAAAGTCCCCACAGAACGAGTATCGCCTGGATCTTCTCCAGCTTCCTTCCAACTGACGGCATGGTGGCCAACTATGATCATACCCTGACAGTCGCCGAGAGTGACGCCGGATGGTATAACATGCTTAATACTGGCCGACTTGTAAGAGCACAGTTTACAAAAGCAAAATCATGGCACTCACGTTTCTTGATTGCGAACTTGAGGTGTTTTGAGCAACAAGACATTGCCGGTGCTAACATCTCGACGAAGCCATCCTGACTGGTGTAGCACGTAGTGGCCTAGTCAACTTCATCACAACTGCAAATACTCGTAGAGTAGAGCTGACTTTAGTCTAGAGATTCCAATTTATCGGTACTTGAGAAGTGAATCCAAACCATCGCTTGGCCGCACTCCTAGTCATTCTTTGAGTTTGAAGAGTCTGGTGGATATTCTGCAGATATTAGAGCAGAATTAATATGATAAAAGGCAGGTCTCACCGTTCATGCAGGGTTTCTCCTTGAACGGCAAGCGATCCCTCTGAGAGATTTTGAAAATGAAAGTCAACTCAGAGAGCGGGATCTTCGTCAGAAAAGCTTACTAATTCCACCAAATTTATCTTCGGAGATAGTCCCCAATATAGTAGTCCATCAATTTTGATGGCCGTGCTGGACTTACTAGATTAGTAAGCTCTTTCGACCCCGATCCCTCTGACGAGGTTCTGCCTCTGAGTTGACTTTGTCGAAATCTCTTAGAGAGCTTGGTCGCCAGGCTAGGTTTCTCCATGTCTAATAGTTGTCCAATTTCAGCCGGTGAAGCGTCACCGTCGGAATCTCCGATTCGGAAACAAACCGAGTATGTGCCAAACTTGATGACTCAGGCTCGGACGAATGTCTCCTTGCTTCTCTCAGGCAATCCTAGCATAAATAGAGAGGGGAATAGGAATGGTATCTACGCCAGGATATCCTGAAGACCGCTTTTTCCCATTCTATTGACAACTACGATCACAACTATAATCAATCATGTCCTCGAACCGTCTCTGTAAAGATTGCATTAAAGGTGCGCGTTTCGCATCGTTCTGAGCATCCTTGACTATCTCACTGATCTATCTTATCAGGTGTTACCCATGAGGGCACTCCAAAAGGTACAGACTACACACGCTCCGCTTGATTTCCCAGGTTCTTTACTTACCGCAGGCAAATGGGAGAAAATCGCTGGCGTCGACTGTTACATCGGCACCCCGGCTGGAGATTATTCCAAGGACAAAGCTGTGCTTTACTTGCCAGACGCCTTTGGGCTCCAGCTCATCAATAATCAGGTAAGGTCACGCTATGGCTATGAATAATCGCGGATTCGAAGCTTGAATTGAACGTGACGGAACAGCTTCTGGTGGACGACTTTGCCGAGAATGGATTTTTGGTAAGTACACATGTTCCTCCTATACATTTCTTCAAGTACTTATACATCGTTCACCTCGCAGACCATAGGCGTGGACATTCTGAACGGTGATCCAGTACCTGCTGAGGTCATGGAGCCCGATGTACTGTATCCCTTGGTATTGAAATCAGCAGAGTTAACGCGTGCATATTACAGAAACGTGAAACATTCGACACCAATGCATGGCTTGCGAAACACAATGATGATCAGACCCGACCTCCACTCGAGAAGGTGATTGCTGCGCTCAAAGAAAGGGGTATCACGACATTCGGTGCGACGGGGTACTGTTTCGGAGGTAAATTGGTCAACGTTGAAGTTAAACTTCGACGATATTTATTGTCAATTAACTACGTTTCAAGGTGTTTATTCGTTTAAACTCGGGATCGAAAACATCATCAAAGTTACCGTTATCGCACACCCCGGAAATATAGCTGGAGATCTAGAGGTACGCTTAGTCACTCACGAAAACACATCCGTCAGAGTTTTTCTATACATATCTACATATACAAATGATGCCCTTCTTTCCAACAGGCTTACGCCACAAAATCCACCGCACCCCTCCTCATCAATTCTTGCGAATTTGACTCAATATTTCCTGCTGAAGCCTGCGCTCAAGCTGACGAGAAATTCGGTGGTGGAAAGTTTAAACCTGGGTACAAGAGGGAGCATTTCGAGGGCTGTAGACATGGGTTTGCTGTAAGAGGTGATATGAGCGATCCCAAAGTCAAAGCGGGAAAAGAGCAGGCGTTTAAGGCGACGGTGGAGTGGTTTTTAGAGTATTTGTAGATATAGTTTGAAGTGACTCCCAAACAGCAAAGAAAGATAGCTCTATACTTGAAATTTATTGTACCAAATTCGCAGTGACTACAGTGTACGGGAGCGAGAAGTATAACGCTTGAAGTATCCGAACCTAATGCTTACTCTGTTTCGGCGCATAATCCAACGCTCCGGACGCTTCACGTAGCTGTTGGTCGTAGAGGCACAAAATTATCATGGCCTCAGCGTGACAACAACCGCGCGCTAACGCGCATGTGTCACATCACGTGCTCAGTGATAGGCACGGTCACTCGTTTGTCCTCACCAGTCCTCACCACGTTCATCTTTCTTTCCAACCAACGCTGCACGAAATGAGCGCTTTAACAACTCAACCACTCATATCAAGCTCCACTCCTAACAAACCTGATATATGCAGAGGCTGTAACACGAGACCCGTAGACACTGGATACAAGACATGTTTACCGTGTCGGACAAAGAGAAGGGAGCAGAAGATTGCTTCGAAGGAGAGGAAGAAAAAGTTGCTTTTGTTGGACTCTTCCAACTTGGAAAATTCGGTGAATGGGAACAAAA
>RCHF01000399.1:0-30451 GCA_003987895.1 Neonothopanus nambi | reverse complement strand
TCTCGAATAATTTATGTAAGGAAAAGGTTTGATAGCTCGATAGTATCTGGACAAAGATCTTACGGAAGGATAATTGCTGTTGTGTGAGTTTAGGGTCTCTTACTTTTGTAGTGATTCATTGGGAACTGACTTTCATCCGAAACTCTCATTCAATTTTAGTGTGATGTCTAGTGCAATCATCTCGAGCTCTCTGTTGACTCTGATAGTTCTCTATCTTTTGAGAATGAATGCACACGTATGCCTATTCTTCTCCTTCATTCAGGGGATAGGATCTCATTTATATCATGATAGTACATCGTGTACAACTCTCTTACACAGATAATGGTAAGCACAATTTTATCCTTTCAAAAAAGTATTATTCGAGGAACGAACGAACGATTGGAACAGGGTATAGTCTCAACACTGATCATCGTATCAGCCCATATCAGCCGATCCAAGGACACCTTTTGCCACACCGACATGTGTAACAGCCCAATTGAATCACCCTGTAATTCCACCTCTCCTTACGCTCTGATCTTCCGCAACCCAGGCCACGCACCAACAAGCTATAAATCCTCGAATGGTGATGCGAATGCATTCGGGAGGAAGGAAGGAAGGAAAAGTCAACTTGGGCCGAATAATCCAGGGAGGATTGAGATTAATCAATCGGTGGTGGTGCATTCTGATGCCACTGACATGGGGGATGAAAACTTTAGTCCGGAGTTCAGTCGCCCGTGGGTTGATAGTAAAACAGAAGCAAGGTTCTCAACAGACTTTACGGAGGAATCTGGCTTCAGCCAGCTTGAGCGAAAAGACACTCATTGGGTCAGGGTAGAACCGGTGGAGGATGCGACAGTTGAGGATGCGACAGTTGAGGATGCGACGGTGGAGGATGATATTCCGCACCACTCTCGTCCATCTGAATCGGTGTTGGCGTAACAGACGTCAAGCGGAAAGAGATAATTTCTCGTTCTTGAAACACGACGCAAAGGAAAAGTTGAATTAGGTAGTAGCAATACATGTACAGTTAATCGTGTCATTTTCACCTTCTCTTCAAGTTGACCACATTAACTAGAGAAAAGAAAAAAATACTATCATCTACGTACTAATGTAAAATCCGTAGAGCACTCATTTTGTGGAAGATGAAGCCACGCCCTGCTTGTCCGACTTTGACCGTAGTTGTAGCGTCTTCCCGCCAAATGTCGACATGACCTGCAGGACCTTGTCATAAGTGAAATGACCATCCATCGTTTCCCAGTCAAATGATCCACCTCAAGCCTCTGCACGAGCTCCACGTCGTATTGCGTTACAATCAATATAGCTTTGCCCGACCTCCCCGCGCGCGCGGTACGTCCTACGCGGTGGATATAATCTTTTGAGCTTGTCGGCATGTCGTAGTTGATTACGAGGTCGACGAGGGGGATGTCGAGGCCTCTGTGTTATAGGTATGTATATTCAAGTTGAGGAATTAAAGTAATTTTTTTAATGAGTTATCCCTATAGGACGGATAAACGAATGGATGAACTCACCGACTAGTAACATCAGTGGCTACTAAAAATTTTTTCTGGCCACTCTTGAATTTTTCGAGAGCGCCTAGTCGTTGTGTTTGTGTGAGATCGCCGTGTAATGGTACGACGCTGAAGCCTAGCGTGCGGAGAATGATGCTCAGTCTGTGTCCGAATATTAGCATTTGTGGGAGCTGGCGGTTAAAGGTAGCTGGCTGAAAAAGGCGTACCTTTGAGCGTTACTTATAGTCCGCACGAAAATTATCATGGAATTTTTGACCATTGAGTTGACTAGGTGGACGAGGACGGCCTCTTTGTGAACTAGTGAGTAAAGGACGTAGTATTGTTTTAGAGTAGATGCCGTTGTATATCTGGAAGCAAAAGGATAAGCATGAACGATGTGAAACCCTGATGTAAAGAGTCCGTCCACTCACGACGTCGAAGTTTCAATCTTCACTGGATTCGTTAGACTTGCTCGTTGAAGCTGAGAGACCTTCGTCGTCATCGTAGCAGAAAAGAGATATGTCGTTCGTTCCCTTGGTATTTCTTTCAATATCTCGTCCATATGAGCACCAAAATCAAGATCCAGAAGACGGTCCGCTTCGTCAAGCACCTACCACCCAAACAACTTGAATTAGCTTCTCAAATCCCAGTACAAAGTCTAAGAAAACCTCACGACACACCAAGAACTTCAGATTCCTCAAACTAAACCCCTTCGTTGACCTAAGATGATCCGCCAACCTCCCTGGAGTACCAATAGCGATGTACGGTTTCTTCGCTAACGCTACAGCCTGCGTAACACGATCGACATCTCCTCCAATCACAACAGCACATCTCACACCAATAGCCGCTCCAAG
Organism: Neonothopanus nambi; assembly: GCA_003987895.1. Lineage (NCBI taxonomy): Eukaryota > Fungi > Basidiomycota > Agaricomycetes > Agaricales > Omphalotaceae > Neonothopanus > Neonothopanus nambi. Next base: position 28,110 of record RCHF01000399.1, on the reverse strand, counting down.
CGCTTCAAACTGTTGAGAAATCTGATACGCAAGCCCACGTGTGGGTGCGAGGACACACGCGAAAAGCCCTTGCGGTTCATCCCAAAGTTTTTAAAGGATAGGTAAAGCGAATGCGGCCGTTTTTCCTGAACCAGTCGGTGCGAGTCCGACGATATCACGCCCACTAAGCGCTACTGAAATACATTTTTGTTGGATGTCTGTAGGGGATTTGTATTTCAACGAGGTGATGGCTTGGAGGAGAGGAGGGATGAGGCCGGGAGATTCGAAAGAAGGAGGTGAGTTGGTAGTTGTTTCAAGAATTTCTTCTTCTTTTGTCATTCTTGTATTGTATTTTTTGGAGGGATTCAAGTCGGTCAAAGCTGTAGTGGACGCCAAAAAAATTGATGGTCCGTGCGCAGGTGCTTACGAGCTCAAAATTGTGTAATGGATTAGGTAATGTATTTTACCATGTTTACCTCGAGAAAGCAAATCAGCTTCGATCCTAATTCCGAACTGTGACCATCATCCCGGAATGCTAGCTGCACATAAAATCTCTGTTTTCTATCCGTTCTTAAAGAAAGATTCGTCTCTTAACTGTTGTCGATGAATAAGTACGTCGCCAACGTGCCTAGTTCACTTAATTATGCCGGTAAGTGGGTGCCAAGTGGGTGAATCGGGAGGAAAAGCCGGCACTACAGTGAGTCCCATTGAGGAACGGCCGTGTCCCGTGTTACACACGCGCGCCCACCTTCGTCCACCTGTATCAAACTATAACACCGGAGATGGACGAAAAGAACTAGGTCTTCTGGATATAATTGAAAGCTGTAAAACTCACGCTGCAAGACGCCGCAGGTGTCACGGGCGGTGACTAGTGACTAGTGACTGATCATCATTCTATGTATACTGACTCGGAGGACCCACAATAGCCTCGTCTTTCTCAACACCTACGATAACCACAAGAATATCCCTTTCATCAGGATGGTCGAATTCGATATCATCTTCCATGGGCTCGACGGAAAGCCCAAAGAAAACTCCAGTGCGCGTGCGATTGCCGAGCACAAAATTGCAAATTGTCCGTCAATGCTGGATTTCAGACGCAAGTTACTCGATAACGCATCAGACGAGTATGAACCACACCTCCCTCCCAATGCATTTGTGCTATTTACTACAGAACAGTCGAGATTGGACGACATCTCTGGCAATATCCTATCGATGCCATCCCCCGGCCAGCGCTGGAAGTCTTTGTCCCACATCGAAAGGGAGGCATGGACTATCGCCTCCAAACAGCTTCGAAAGGAATACAAAAAGAAATTCTCACGTGATGGTTCTCGTCTACCGCCGAAGGGAACGCGGGTAATTAAGCGTATCAGAGCTCAGAGGATGCGGTCTAGGAAACCTAACAAGCGTGTTGCGGAAGTCGCTACAAAGAAGCAGATAGAGCTGAAGAAGTGCCTTGATCCAGCTCCAGGTAGGAATTATTCAAAAGTATTTGCCAAGTCTCCTCTCAGTTTTAGATTTTCTATCTTATCCAGTGTTGTGTTCACCCACAATACCAAATTTGCCACCTAGTGCTCCAGAAGGGTCACCTCCTATCAGTACTCCCCGGAGCCCTAGTTTCTCACGCTTACACGATACTGAACATGACTGTGACACGACCGAATACCGCGCTCAAATCAAACGTAGGTTTTTGGATGACTACTTTCGGCTTGAGCACTCACTTACAGATTTCCTTGGCTTATCGTTAGCTACAAACCCGTATTCGGCTTTTGGTGCAGCCCAGAACACATGCTTACACACGGTAAGAGGACATGAAATGCAGTGCAAGGACCATTTCTGCCTTGCGTCTAATCATGCCCATTTCCCGACTCCATGTGGTCCCGGCGTGGACGTGACATCACCGTCAGGAATCTCGTCGCATACTCCGTTCCATCTCCCCGGGTCTGGCACCCAATTCGTCCGCAATTCGAGTCTGAACGAGGCGCAAAGCGTGATCAGCAATAATCAGTTTGACGCCGACGCTGTTCCCACGAGTCAAACCCCCGTGTCTCAATGGCAATGGCTGAACGGAATCGATTTTTCTGATTATTCAGATGAATCTGAATCCTTATCTGACTCTGCGCAGAGCTTTATGTCGCCCCAGGTTCTGTATGATCAACCACTGCCGGAACCTAACTCCCTCGTGATGTCAACGACCTTTTCACCGGCCTCAGCGTATATACCCGGGTCAGTGTTTGATTCCTATTACACCCTTCATGACAGCGTAGGAGCTGAAGATGATGTACTATCTTCAGCTCCTATGCTGCCGCCCTATACCTCCTGTCTGTCGTACTGCTGGCCAGAGAGCACTCCACTCTGGCATGATCCTAGCTCTGTGACCATCAATATGGCCTATCATGCAGAGTGTGATACAGCAGATTCTGTTCACGCCCTTCATTTCGGCGAAGGAGTAGCTGGAGAATACAATTATGCGCCTTGTCCAGCTCCTCCATTGCCATCCCACGCTCCGAGTCTGGTGTACTGCTGGCCAGCGAGCTGTTCGCCAAGCGATTCGTTGTATGATACAGGCTCTCTGGACAGCAGCACAGATTAACCTATTTTCTTGACAAGACATGTCCCCTCCCAGCTGCTTTTGCCTTCGAGCAACTTTCGGTACAGGTACAGCAAGAGCAAGAGGGGGTGATGGAGAGTACGATCGTTCGTTATGCTTTATGGACTGCTTACGAGGCCTTGGTTCCTCTTCAATTATGTTGTTATTATGGATATGTACTTTTGTAACAGGCGTCTTACAAAGATATCTTGGAGCTTAGTTCTCATACGATAAACAAGACAAAGTTTCAGACTTCCCGTTGACTGCTCCCCAACGAGATCGAGCCCAGGGATGTGATCCACAGACTTACCGTTTGCTGTAGTAGTCGGTGAATGAGCTGTAAGATAGCTCGTCCTTAGCATTGTCCACCTGCATGGTATCTTTGAATGACTAGAGTGGATGCTTGATCCGAAGTCAAGCTCAGTTCGGCCAGAATAGGATAACGAAAAGAAAAAAAAATAAAAATAAATTTAGAATATCATCTACGTACTAGTACTGGATATTGAACTCTAATATAAAGTCCATAGAACACTCATTTCGTGGAAGGTGAAGCCGCGTCCTGCTTGTCCGACTTTGACTGTAGTTGTAGCGTCTTCCCGTCAAATATCGACATGACCTGTACGAACTTGTCATAAGTGATACAGTCATTCCCATGTCCTTCGAACAGTGAAATTTATTTCCCTCTCAGAACAAAAGATTGTGAATACAATACATAATTTGAGTACATAGGAAGCTGTATTATACTTTCAAAAATGTATCTGACATCTCACTCATGCAATCAAGGCATGGAGTGTCCAGAAATACAAGTAATCAATAAAATTCTTGTCATCAATAGATTTGGGCTCCTTCGAACAGGCTGTAACATCAAAGCCTTTTGACTTTGTACGGTGAATATTTCCAGTAATTATTTGTGAAAGTCTCAGTTATTATGTCAATATAGTCCTTACAATAACCATATGTGGCCATATATGCCAGACTTTTTGCTTATATACCCATATAAAGCTCCATGTATGGCTTAAAAAAAAGCATATATTGAGAATAATTGCCCGTATGGCCAATTTCAAAAATTTCACTCTGAGGTCGAGGATTGCTCTTAGGGTAGTGATTAGGAGGTCAAAATAAAAGCTTTTCAATGCAGCAACCTACTGAGATAGCTATTCTTCTCAAGGGACTTGGTGTAGAGATTATAATAGAAAATATGGCCGCAAGGATTATAGGGCCCGTCGGGAATTTCCAACATTTATTATTGCGCCCGAAAGCAAAAGCAAATAAGCCCGACGTTAAACGTTTAACGTTCGGGATTTCAATTTTCGATTAACGTTTAAACGTTTAAACATTAATCGGAAATTGAAATCCCGAACGTCCGTCGTCCGCCGCTGCTCTATCTGACTTGAATGCTAGCTCTAAGAAAGCCGAATAAGTTACATATCACTCAAAAAGTAGGTATTAAGTAGGTCAAAATGAGGCTGAAAAAAATGTATATTGAAATGGTACTACACAATACTGTATATTTCGGTACAGCGATATATACACACTAAGAGGAACCGGGAGGAACCATGCAACAAACGCGATACCCATGAACATCTGACGATATGCTGAACAGATCCCTAAGTGTACGACAACTAGCTGGGAAGACATTGGAACAAGAGGTATATACTAAAATGAATAGAGCATAAAACACACCCGACTCAGACAATATACTAGCCGGTATTGCTGGGCTTTACTTGCACAACAGTTACTAACAAGCGTATAACAACTGCGATGTAATAGGTTAAGCTCAAAGAAGAATCTTAGGTCGGAAAAACTCACGAACAGATCCTTTTGACCAACGCATACACCGAAATCACTTTTCCAAGCTCCCTATATAAAAAAGCCAAAAATAAATGAGTCATGGTGCAAACATGCTTTGCAGGTATGGTTAAACTCACAGGAAGGTCCGCGCGCTTCGTCCAAATGCTTCGATACTGAGCAAGTATAAGTACCGAGTATAGCTAACAGAACCTAGAAGCAGCAAAAAGGAAAAAAAAAAAGGCATATATACATTGAAAAGCTTTTTTGTAATGCTAGCTCGCCTGTACAGGCGACACTACAAGCGAGCTAGCACTACTGCAAAAAAGGTGACTCAAATGTATCCAAAGCCATAGTCCATACTAGTCAGAATCAACAAACGGGGTGCTAATGAGATGCAGGCCAAAAAAGTTGAAGAGGAGGGAGCAAAGAGCAGCAGAGGCCATTGAGCAGGACGTTGACGGTAGAGAAGCAGTGGGGAAGAGCGCAGGAAAAGCGACGTGAAGGAAATTGTTGACATGGCTGAGATTGATGTAGGGCCGGCTTGGCTTACCTTAAAGAAAGTTCCGTGCACCGACCCCCAAAGTCTTTCAACCTACCTAGATTAGGGTACTTCAGCAACGGTTTTGCCCTGTCCGAAACTCGCTTAGTTTTGGCCGTCCCTTGACTCGCTCCAAACTTCTTGATGAATTCTCACCTTGGCCCCACCTCCTTTCACCATCCTTCAGACGCTCTTGTAAGAGATGCTTTGCCTTCAGATTCTCTTGTATCCTATGCTCTACATGCACGACATCTCCAGAAATCATTCCTGTACAGACGTGAAGCCTATTAGTCTGTCCTGTATGTTCTTCAGTATTCGAAAGGCAGTATCACGGCAGCGCACATGACACTGCAAATACTATTCTGGCAACTGATTCCTGCTCCGAACCGGCCAGGCATTCGCTTAGTTTTGCCCTGTGGAGTAGATTTGCCAGGCGTTGCTGAAGTACCCTATTGTAGATATCTGTCCTGTGATTTTTACTCAAAGAGAGATTGAATTGTAGCCTGGCAAGCCGATCTATGTAGTCCGCCGAAGATAGTCGTTCGCCGGATAATAGCCTGGTTCTAAGGGAGGGGGTGACCCTCATGGTTGCCATAATTCAAACTCCGAGCGGGTAAGCGAGCGGACATCGAAAGTTTTCTGGTGAGCATTTCGCTGCGGACTTTGAATTATGTCGACCATGAGGGTCACCCCCGCCCTTAGAACCAGGCTAATTGAATTGGTAGGGCGATTCTCAGCCTATCACAGATGTATCATTGAAATTCAGCAGACATTAGGGTGGCTGTGAATTTTACCCTAAAGGAGGTTAAACGTTAAACGTTAAACGTCAACCTCATCCGTGCCTCTATTCAAATCCCACTGGCATGCATCGGACGCGTGTGTGTAGCACGGGACCCGGCCGTTCCTCAATGGGACCCAGTGCCGGTTTCTCCTCCTCCTCCTCCTCCACTGGTTTTCTTTCCGTTTTTCAAAGAAAGATTCGTCTAACCGTCTTCGATAAGTCTTCGATAAGTACGTCGCCAACGTTCCCCGTTCAACTCAGTATGCCTGGGGTGAGTGTTGGGTGAGTGGATTGCGTTTCGCCAGTATTTCGATGAATGCAGTAAAATTTCACAAACAAAGGAGGAGGAAAAACTGGGTCCCATTGAGAAACGGCCGTGTCCGTGTTACACACGCGTCCACGGATAACCTGTATCAAACATCGGAGATCGACAGGTCTTCTGGATATACATAGGCCCCAATCGAAACAGCTGTCAAAACTTACACTTCTGCAAGACCCTGTAAAACCCTGCAGATGTCACGGGTGACTGATCATCATGTTATATCGAGGACCCATTTGGACCCACAATATCCTCGTCTTTCTCAATAACCCTTTGAATCCTCCTTTCATCAGGACCAGGATGGTCGACCTTGATATCATCTTCCATGGGCTCGATGGAGAGCCTGAAGAAAACTCCAGCGCGCGCGTCATTGCCGAGCACAAAATCGCAAGTTGTCCATCAATACTGAATTTCAGACGCAAGTTACTCGATAACGCAGCACACGAATATGAACCACATCTCCCTCCCAATGCATTTGTGCTATTTACTACAGAACAGTCGAGATTGGACGATATCTCTGGCGATATCCTACCGATGCCATCCCCCGGCCAGCGCTGGAAGTCTTTATCCCACATCGAAAAGGAGGCATGGACTATTGTCTCCAAACAGCTTCGAAAGGAATACAAAAAGAAATTCTCACGTGATGGTTCTCATTCACCGCCGAAGGGGACGCGAGTAATTAAGCACGTCAGAGCTCAGAAGATGCGGTCTAGTACTAGTAGGAAATCTAACAGGCGTGCTGCGGAAGTTGCTACAAAAAAGCAGATAGAGCTGAAGAAGTGCCTTGATCCAGCTCCAGGTAGGAAGCATTCAAAAGTATTTGCCAAGTCTCCTCTCAATTTTAGATTTTCTATCTTATCCAGTAGCGTGTTCGCCCACAATACCAAATTTATCACTCAGTGCTCCGGAAGGGTCATCTTCTAGCAGTACTCCCCGGAGCCCCAGCTTCTCACACCTTGATCTCTTGCACGATACTGAACATAACTGTGACACGACCGAATATCGTACTCAAAGCAAACGTAGGTTTTTAGATGGCTACTTTCGGCTTAAGCACTCGCTTACAGATCTCCTCCGCTCATCGCTACAAAAATTCGTCTTCTGTTACAGCCCAGAACACATCCTCATTCACGGTAAGAGGACATGAAATGCAGCGCGAGCCTGAGGACCCTTTCCAGTGCCTTGCGTCTAATCATGTCCATTCCCCGACTCCATGTGGTCCCGGCGTGGACGTGACATCACCGTCAGGAATGTCATCGCATATCCCGTTCCATCTCCCATGGCCTGGCACACAATTCGTCCACAATTCAAGTCTGAACGAGGCACAAAGCGTGATCAGCAGTAACGCTGACGCTGTTCCTACGGGTCATTCCCCCATGTCTCAATGGCTGAACGGGATCGATTTTTCTGATTATTCAGACGAAATCGAATCCTTGTCTGATTCTGTGCAGAGCTTCATGTCGCCGCAGGCTCCGTATGATCAACCACTGCCGGAACTTAACTCTCTCGCGACGTCAATACCCTTTTCACCGGCCTCAGCGTACATATCCGGGTCAGTGTTTGATTCCCATTACACGCTTCATGACAGCGTAGGAGCTGAAGATAATGTACTATCTTCAGCTCCTCTGCTGCCACCCTATACACCCTGTCTGTCGTACCGCTGGCCAAAGAGCACCCTGCACTGGCACGATCCTAGCTCTATGACCATCAATACGACTCAGCATGCCTATCTTGCAGGATGTGATACAGAACATTCTGTTCACGCCCTTCAACTCGGCGAAGGAGCAGCTGGAGAATACGATTATGCACCTTGTCCAGCTCCTTCGTTGCTACCCAACGCTCTGTGTCTGCCGTACTGCTGGCCAACGAGCAGTTCACCGAGCGATCCACTGTATGATACAGGCTCTCTGGACAGCAGCACGGATTAACTTATTTTCTTGACAAGATATGTCCCCTCCCAGTTGCCCTTGCCTTTCGGTACAGGTACAGCAAGAGCAAGAGGGGGCGATGGAGAGTATGATCGTTTGTTATGCTTTATGGACTGCTTACGAGGCCTTGGTTCCTCCTCAATTATGTATGTTGTTATTATGGATACTTGTAGTAGGCATCTTACAAAGATATCTTGGAGCTTAGTTCTCACACAATAAACAAGACATTGAAAGTTTAGGCTTCCCATTGACTGCTCCCCAACGAGATCGAACCCAGGGATGTGATCCACAGACTTACCGTTTGCTGTAGTAGTTGGTGAATGAACTGTAAGATGGTTCATCCTCAGCGTTGTCCGCCTGCATGGTATCTTTGAACGACTAAAGTGGATGCTTGATCTGAAGTCAAGCTCAGTTCGGTCAGAATAGGATAACGAAAAGAAGAAAAAATAAAAAGAAATTTAGAATATCATCTATGTACTAGTACTGAACGCTGAACTCTAATATAAAGTCCATAGAACACTCATTTCGTGGAAGATGAAACCGCGTCCTGCTTGTCCGACTTTGACCGTAGTTGTAGCGTCTTCCCGTCAAATATCGACATGGCCTGTATGAACTTGTCATAAGTGATATGACCATCCATCGTTTCCTGGTCAAACAACGCCACATCTTTTCTCTCCGCTCGATAGCCATCGTGCATCATGCTTCGGAGTGGTGCCAGCCAGGCTCGGAATTTACCAAAAAACCCTGCAGCGTCCACCGGCGGATCCCAATCATGCTGAACCAATATGATGTATGATTTGTCGCGCAAAATCTCCGTCGGTGTACCAGTGTACCACAGCTCATAAGGAGGATCGGAAATCAAGTTCGTCGGTGTCCGGTGGCGAGCACAGTGACACAGAATGACATAAAATAGTGATTCCAAATCATGGCGAGATAGGTGACCGTGCGACCAGGAAGGATCGAGTAAATCGATGGCCATATAAGGCTTTGTGCCAGTGCGCTGTTTAAATGACGCCTTTGATGTGTCTGAAATCTTTGTAGAAAGATCAAAGTCGTTCAGTACGCCGTAGATCATGTCACCGTCGCGGCAGAACATTATATTGTTGTAACTGATGTCACGGTGGAGGATACCAGGGTGCTCGTATAACCACCGATGACCTGTTAAAATTATGCGTCAGGAGAGGCATTAAGAAAGAGAAGCACGCGCACTTACACCGGAGGATGTCAAAGAAGACTTGTGCATACTCAGCGGCCTTCTTCAATCGATGAAGGGGAAACAGCTTCTTCAAGATTACGATACGGGCAACACGTGTCTTGTAGTCCACCCTAATTTGTGTTCGAAGATACTCCGACAGCTGATGGAGGGTAGAATCTCCGTCCCACTTGTGCGTCTCCGAGTGCAGCACATGCGGTAGATGCTTCTTGGCCCATGCATGCTCTCCTACGGCCATTTGAACTGCGTCATTTATTATTTCATTTTCGGGCTCTCGAGACTTGCTCGGAAAACTAATCTTGATGACAACCTGTTGCTCATTCCAGTCACATGCTTTGTTCCCTTCGCAGACCTTTCCGACGCAGAGACATTCCGCCTCTGCAACGATTGTTCCCCGCCCAATGATCCCGTATGAACGGAAGAGTACTTTCGTCAGACGAACGACCTTATCGTTATTGAGCTTGATYACCATGCCGACAAGTGCATCCACCAGAATGGTCTTCAGAATCTTCTCTTTGTTCTGCGTTTGTGCTGTCTTCTCTGGTGCTCGCTGCTCTCTCTTCTTCCTTCTCGCCCTCATCTCCTCCCTCCTGGCCCCTCCCTCCTCCTCCCTCCTGAGCCCCTCCTCCTCCTCCCTCCTAGCCCCCTCCTGCTCCTCCCTCCTGCTCCTCTCCTCCTCCCTCCTAGCCCTTTTCTCCTCCTTCCTCCTCCTCCTCTCTTTCTCGCCTGCTTCCTTGATCCTCGCAATCTTCGCTGCCACCAGCTCCTGCTCTCCCGGCGGTACCTCTAGATGCGAGAGAACGCCCCGTTCCTCGGAGGTAAGATTGTGAAGGCTGAGTAACATGGCAAGGAAGAGATCCTTATCATCAGGTATACAAAGAGGTTGCGAGTAGACGATTGCCGAGCGATCAAAATAAATCATTTGGACCTCTTCGTCGTCCACAAGCAGACCAATGGCATGGCTTCGTAAAAGCCCATTTGAGAGCATTTCCAACCCGTAACGTGCGCATTGAAGCAAAACGGAATTCTTGGCCTCTGTAGCAGCTTCGAGAATCAGAGGTGCGGGGGCTTGTGCTTCTTCAGGAGTTACATGCTCATCTGGCATGAAGTCAGTCATTGGATGGATCCTGTCGTCGAGGGTGACGTGACAACGTACCGTCTTTTGAGGGCGCCGCTCGCAAAGAACTTCCTGACATTTCCTCAGTAAAACGAGTTTCTAACGATTCCTTAGAGCTAAGGCTCAAGTTTTTGAGATCAGTCATTCCGCTAGTTTCTAACAACAGTCAGCGATTAATCAGCACGTCGTATCAATTGAAGTGGCTTACCAGAAGACACTAGAGGATCTGAAGAGTGCGAGGTCACCGAAAGATCTGAAGCTATTGACTGGTTGGCTTTGGTTTTGCTACTGCGTAGTGTCATAGAGTGTGTGCTTGCCTCGACCAGCCGACCGTTTAATGCTTAGGTCACCCACTGTGCATAAGTGAAAGTAAGCAGCGACGTAAAAAGGTTTTGGGATACTCAGGGCACGCACTACTAGTGGAGCGCTCATAATCAGAACTGCCAGTGCTTTCACTCGAGGCCACTCCCGAGGATTCTTGTGAACCTGGAGCCGACGGTACTTTTGCTTGGGCTGATATCATGAGCAAAAATTGCAACAAACGGTTCAAAAATTTACCTCGAGTACGAGCGCGTTGCAGAGTTGAACCGTCGGTATGCTTCATCTCCACAAAATGTTGCAAATCCGCCCAGGTCACTTCACACTTCTCCATTTTATCTTTTTTCGAGTACCACGGGAACTGATTTCGGTACAACGGGAAATGATGCTCGAGAAAGGCACGAGAGACGACCCCAATATCCGGTACTCTCGCCGCAGTTGTGTATCCATGGATTGTGGCAGGGTCCTGCTGGTAGATGATCGCCTCTAAATCTTGCCCAGTCATCTTGCGAATGGCCGTATTGCAAAGCTCAACGAAGGGCCTGTACAACGCTTTCTCTGTGTTCTCCTTGGTGCGACAGACTTCAAAATATTGTTGAAATTGCTCAATCTGCGTTGCTGCATCGAGCTGGCTCGCCCATAACGCTCTCCAACCCTCTGGTAGATGAAGAATACGTGAAAGAAAGTGTTCGAAGGGTATGATGCAACGGCCCCAAACATCTTCCTTGAGATACTCTCCAACCTTCTCGGCTTTCTCCTTGATCCTTTCTTTATGCTGCTGGTTATTCAAGTACTTGGCTCTGTTATGGCTCGACGACGTGTGATGAATAGAAATATCGTGAGTAGAGCTATTTCGAGGGGGTGCAGACGGATGTGCAAAAGATATCCGAGGGTCCATGGTGTTAGTGATGGTATGAAGAGTCACACGATCGTGGCTATGCGGGCGCTTCATGGGCGCCTTGGAGCTTGAACAGGCTTGAAGCTTGAACGTTTCAACGTTTGAATTTTGCCCGCTAATTTTAACTTGTGTTTCGAGACTTACTGAACCTATAGAGACAGTAAGATATAAAAGGTAAACACGAGGGTACTTGTGAATGAACAGAGAAGCTACGAAGTAAACCAGTAAAGAAAGGAATAAACTAAGGGGCTCGCCTCAGAGCGCAGTACAGGATATAAGCATCTGAGGTGGACGAACGTCCTTGAATAAGTATATAAGAAATAGCATGTAAGGGTATGTATGTACCTCTTTGTAGAGGTACCGATCGCAGGAGAAAATACTGGCCGTAGGTCAAACTACTACGAACATATTCCAACAGAACTGTGCAGGCAGATAATAGTTATAAAGGTAGGTTCAACATCATGGCTTCATATGTCTATTGACCACTTCAGATACTGTAGGGTCATACTTACTCAACACCTCGATGAGATTGTTCTATGACATCCCCAGTCACTTCATAATAATCAAGACTGTACTGGAAGGACTCACCCATAACCTTTCCTGCATCTGCTCTCCTTCCTTGCTAAGCACATAATCACTCACTTCCAGCACCTCATCCAGTGCGATATAGGCACCCTTCATCGACTCCTCATCCTCTGTACGAGCTATTGCCCCAAAAACAATTTGTCGACTGCCTTCTTCTATTGTATACGCCACCGCGTTCTCGATTCTTGAAAGGATCATCGCATTGAGGCGAGACACATCGGAGCGGAGTCCAGTGGCGCACCAACCTGGATCGATGCAGTTGACTGTGATTGAGGAACCAGACTTTGATAGCTTATTCTGGAGAGCCCGAGTAAAGAAAACGACCAACACTGTTCAGAAAACAATGATGAATATGCTATTATCTTCGGAAGGAGCGCCAAATTAGTGTCAATGAAGACTCACACTTTGAATCATAATACCTCTGCTCCCCTCGCCTTCCAAAAAAAGAAGACAAACACGAGTAAGTCAAATTCTCCGGTTTGAATTATTGAAATTCAAGGCTTACGTTTTCTTGTAATACTGCTCAGTATTGAGCGCGTCTAATATACTTGGTTCATCGACAAATTTAGCCAGATTGGTAAAATAGTGCATGAAGCTTGCAGTAATTAAGAGCCTTGGTGTTGTTGAATGTTCTTGTGCTGTCCACACCATGTGAGGGATCATCATAAGGGCATGGTATGCAGGGCCAATGATGTTGGATTGTAGACTACAATAAAACGGTAAATCAAACTGATCCTCAAGCAAGTAAATCTACTTACACGATGCTCCACCCATTTGCACTCTTCTCGTAATTTCCCGTAGGCCAAAGACCGGCATTTTCAACTAAAATATCCAATCTCCCTCCCTCCTTCTCAAACCTTTCTGCAAAGGCTTTCACAGAAGCGAAACTATTGAGGTCGATAATCCATAATTCTGCTTTCTCGTACCCCGTTTCCTTCTTGAGCTCTACAGAATAAAAGATGAAAGCGCAAGAATTAATTCGTTAGCTCCTGATGATTATGTAGCCAAAGCTACTGGACCGAAAAAAGTCACTCACTATCCAATGCAGCCTGACCCCTCTCCTGACTCCTACATCCCATGATCAACCTCCCAGCGTTCATCTGAGCGAAATGTTTAACAGCCTCAAACCCAATCCCAGAATTTGCCCCGATGAGCATGACAGTCTTGCCCGTTAGGTCTCCGTTGAGGACGGGTTTGAGATGTTTACGTGTGCGGAAATGTTGTCTCACCCATTGAGAACCAGAGAGGCGCGCCATAGTGTCTGGGGTGAGGTATCCTAAGAAGATTAGTATTGCGAATTAAAAGGACCTCGGAGAGTGGGTTTCACACAGTACTTCCGACGGAATTTCCACCATGCCGCGCTGACGCGTATGTGGTATAACTGGTATTAACTGGTATTAACTTTGAATGAAGATGAAAGTCAGACAAAATCATGTAAGTAGAAACAACATCGTCAACTTGAATCCGTCGGTCTTCAACTRTAAATYAYACACGAGTCCAGCTGATRATAGAATAATCAGTTTGTTTYAGCACATGAAAGAAGTGCGGCTAGAAAACGTGCCTTTTCTCCCCAGTTCTGTGGTAAATAGACCCATCTATAGACGGCAATGATGAACGAGACTGCCCGCAAAAGAGAGGAAACGCCCATTTACATAAGTTCACTTGTTGCAGCGACGGGTTCTCATTTCCTAAAGTTTCTACGTGTACATCCAAGTCCCACGGCAGCGAGTTCTTGCCGAGCCACAATAGATTGTAATAAGAAAAACTCCGCAAATCCTTGAATCTAGACAACATGGTCGTATCGAAACTTCCATACCAGTACTTTCAATGATAAGTATGAGTTATTCCCGAGATATCGTGTCCAAACAAACGACGGATAACTCACCGTTGAAGACGGTAGGTCAGGACGACGAGCTTCTCGAACTTCTTGTATCGACAAAGTCTGAAGTGACTCGTGAAGGGCGCCCATGGCTATGCTAAGTGTATACGTTCCACTAAAGAGAATCTCCACCGATAGACTTCTTGAGCTACTATCTTTCGTCACGAGCTTCGAGAGGTACTGCAAGGCATGTGYTGCATTCTCCAGAGATTCACCCCTGAAAGTTATAGGTGCTAGATCTAGTACCAATGAAGAGACATGTTTTGATGCTTCTGCGAAAGACGGCAGTAAATACGGGGGACCTCGGTATGTGCAAAGATTAGGTAGAGTCAAGCCGTGTCCTGGTACATTGACCGTCGCTTCCCTAAACCTAGTGAGTTCCGATGGATGTACTGACAAGTGTCTCAGTGTGAGTCGATGATTCTTTAGGAAGGTGTATAGGGAATCGCCTGAGCTATTGATAGGGCCCATTATGAGCGTGTCCAGCTTTGGAAATTGACAGGTGTCTAGCAGTTGGTTTAATTCTGTGTCTGGTAGTCTTGTGTCAGAGAGGAAGACTTGAAGCGTTTCGAGTTCTTCCATGCGCTGAAGAGTGGAACACAGAACAGACGCGCGAAACATGTACCCTCCCAACGAGCTGGGATAGCTCATCAGCACTGAACACAATTATTAAAGAAGACGCAAAATTACACTTGATCGTAGAGTAAGAGCTTAAACGTCCGCACGTATTTCCCATTATCTGTCGTCAGAGCGCGAGACAGGCTTTCAAGCGAAGGGTAAAATGTAATCCATATGGACTGATAGAGCAACCTATTTCCCAATGCATAGAACAGTTTGCATACCCGCGTAAGAATGGCCTGTTCTTTTGGGGAAGAAGATGCAATAATCAAAGCAATAATTTCGTTGGGTAGAGGAGGAAATGGGACTGGTTTTCGTTTCTTATATCTGTGCTTCATGGGAGTAAGACAAAGGGCGCTGAACGCTGAGCGCCTCTGAATTCCCATAAGGGTAACGTGGGAAATGTCTCTCACATGCGCTCGGACCCATTTTTGACGACGACGGCGACATAACCTTCAACGAAACTCCAAGACCACTGACATGTTCTTCTCCGCTCTCTAACCTCTTTACATCTCACTTCCAAAACGAAAACTGCGACGAGCCCGGAATCAATGTCGATCACGCGCATGTTAGAATAGCAGCTTTCAGCATCCATTTACCAAGTACGGTTGCCCATGAGGCTCAGGCCAGGTTTTCGTTTCAAGACTCGGGTTCAAAGCGTCAAAAAGGGCTGAGAACTAATAGAAGTTGTCAAAGTAAGTTTGGTCCGTAATTCTACACTTTACTTATTTGATACGACTCGGCCCTTTAAGCTTCATCTTATCCGGTTCTTCATGTTTTCATAGATTCTAAACATAAGCTCAAGTTAGTATATGAACTTCAGACAGTGTCAATGTCAAGTAAAGTTCTAGTTTTCCAGAAAGTGGTGTACGGCGAACTCACGCTATGTATTTTCAGAAACACTTCTTCGGCTCTCGATAATGAATGACCTGGAGCTTGCACGCAATAGATGACTCCAGTCTGGTACTGTTTCAGGGCATATAAGAGTTGGGCATTCTTTCCCCCTGCCTATCAGCGATTACAAGTACCTCCTTTGCAGTCCGTGCATTTCTATCTTGTCCGTGAGCTGCTGGACTGACAAGGCTTCATTCTAGACCATGTCTACCTTGGTTCATCACAGAGTTGGCGGATGGCTGCCCAAGGACCATCGAGTCCTCGAATCTTGGATCAATAAGAAGCTTGCCAAAGTCGAGAAACGTGAACAAGCTCCTGGCTTCGAGTGGCATCCCGTCATCCAGGAGTTCAAGGAACTCATCGATGACGACCCTGAAATTTATATGGGTTTCCATGAGATGTTTGAGCAAGTCCCGAACAAGCCTCCTTACACCGACGATCCGACGGGGAAGAAACAGGTATGTATTACGATTTTGGTCACTGTTGGCGCTTCAACTCATCTCTTTTTTCTAGGTCCGCAACTACATCAAAATGCTCAGTCTTTTTGACTGTATCATTACCGAAGCTCCCGACTATGAACAAAATGATCTCGTTGGTTTTCCTATCAATGCCATTCTCGATTGGCCAATGGGCACGCCTGCAGGTTTAGCCACATTCACGAACCCCAAGGTCAACACGCAGTTCAAGAAGATGTTTGATGTCTGGACATCCTTCCTCACATCAAAAGACTCCTGCTATGTACTCAGCACCGAGGAGAACGGCTGGTTTGGTGCAGCCGCTGCAGCGGCCATGCCAGACTTTGACAAGACATTTGTTTGCGACCCCAACGCTGAATATCACGGCTTCACCTCTTGGGACAATTTCTTCACCAGGCTCTTTAGACCTGGTCTTCGACCAGTCCAATTTCCTGAAAACGACGCTATCATCAACAGCGCCTGCGAGTCGACTGTCTATGCGATTGCTCACAATGTGAAAGCGCATGACAAGTTCTGGCTGAAGGAGGAACCGTATTCCCTCTACCATATGCTGAACAACGACGAGTATGCTCCCAAGTTTGTTGGTGGGACCATATGCCAGGCATTCCTTAGTGCGCTGAACTACCACCGCTGGCACAGTCCGGTCAACGGCAAAGTCGTCAAAACTGTGGTCATCCCAGGAACATATTATGCGGAGTCTCCTACGATGGGATTCCTCAACCCAAGCGGGCCAGACCCTGCTGCACCGAACCTTTCGCAGGGTTTCATTACCCAAGTTGCCGCCCGCGCGCTGATTTTTATCGAAGCCAACAATCCAGCTATTGGATTGATGTGTTTCATGGCTGTTGGGATGGCGGAGGTGTCGACGAATGAGATTACTGTCAAGGAGGGGCAGAGCATTCGGAAAGGTGATCAGTTGGGGATGTTCCATTTTGGAGGGTCGACACATTGCTTGCTCTTCCGTCCTGGAGTGAAGATTACCTTCGATCCGAATTATAAACTCAATGCGAAGATTCCCCTAAATTCCGCCATCGCGACTGTGGAGTCTGCTTAAGCCTTAAAGGTAGGGTTGTGGACTTCAGGAGTTTAGCACTCGGCTTTTGAACTAGGGGGTGATGTACGAAGCGGAGGAGAAAATGTAAGATTAGGAAGATAGTCTGGTTTTTCAACGTTTTGCATCATTGTACAATATCTACTTGAAATTGAATGGCTAGTCGCCGCACGATTGTTGCTGCTACCTCGGCTCAGGGATCTATCTCCTTCGTTGCTGACGTATTTTTTAAATCAAGAACTTTTTTTCAGAACGGGGAGATGCCTATACAACGGGTAGTTATTTATTTGCAGCCCCGGTCAAGTAGACTGGCTGAAATCTATTTCTAAGGCGTTGTTAGCGTCAACGGTGCTCCCGCTGCCGCCACGACAGTATCCGTGGGAAAGTAAACGATTCATCTCAAACTCCATTAACTTACCCCAGTCGTCTGCTACTTCTCAACATCGATATTCCCTACTGGGGAGGGTCGACAACTTTACTTCGTAGTCGAAATGTTACCTTTTGGCAGTTTACTTCTAATAATTCTTTCTTCGTCTGGAATACTTCAAACTTCAGCCAGAGGTCGGAACTCGTCGTGGCCAAAAGCGCAGTCTTTGAATAGCTATGAGCTTTCTGTTAGTCTCATTTCTCCTTAAAGATAATATCGAGACTCTAATATCCGATATTCTGATATAGGAATTCGCCTTAACTCGACCGGGAGGCAAGTGTATCGTCGCTCGGAGCTGGCAACGTTGTGCTGAAAGCTTCATCTTATGAAATTAGATAAATGCCCGCCCTGCTTCAACTGCATGCTGCCTGCGTTCACTTGCGGACAATATGGAGACTGTGATCCTTATGATGGTCAATGTAAATGTCCCCCGGGATGGAGTGGAATAGACTGTCTGACGCCGCGTATGTGTCGGTCTCGGGCGTGGCTCGGAACGTTGCACTGACACGCGTTTTTCATTTAGAGTGCGGTTCGCTGGCAGATGGTGACCAACGTAGACCAAGGGAAGAAGGAAAGAGTTGCGAGTGCACAGAGGGTTGGGGAGGAATCAACTGCAACGGTACGCCTGACCTCGTTTCTTAGGGTGCATGACCTCATGATCCGTAGTGTGCAAGACGGACCAGTCTTGCATAGGCTTTCCATTACGTGGTGCTCCTGACTCCTTTCAGGACGATGTCCAGAATATGACTTGCTACAAGGACGGTGCAACCGTGTTCAACAACCACCAGATGTGTAATGTGACAAGTACGTCTAGGCCAATTCTCTTTGGTTTCTTTACTCATTATACTTAGACCGGAAGATCTTGGATCAAGTCGGGGAGAATCGACCGGTACAGGTTACCTTCAGCTGCGACCAGAACTCCAGCGCGTGTTCCTTCCAATTCTGGGTTGACGAAATCGAGTCTTTCTATTGCGGCCTGGACCAGTGTACATCGGAAACTGTCCCTGGCTATGATTTCAATACTACCAAGTATGAGTGCGAAAAGCTGAAATGTAAATGTGTTCCTGGACGGTTCATTTGCGGTGAAGATGGCAGTGTTGGTATGTCTACGAGCACCTACTCATAAATGAGAGCGCTAATCAAATGAATTTTAGATATCAGTGATTTCTTGACTGAGGAGATCAAGGGCCCAGCATCATTCAGCTGCAAGGTTGGGACTGATGAAGGGTGTAAATTCTCGGAAGCTGCTATGAACTCGCTGATCAACGATGTATTCGGTGATCCGTATATCACTCTGCAATGTGAAGGTGGAGAATGTCTTCACTATTCTCAAGTTCCTGGCTATGTGGTACGTTTTTCGTCGATACCGATATATGCGACTTCATTGAAATCTTCCACAGCGCCCGCCCAAACCAGATAACACTCGCTGGGTCGCATTTAGCGCCGCCGGCGCTTGTCTCGTTGTCGTCTTCGTCGCCTCGCTTCTCTGGTACGTCGGTCGCGCTGGCTCTGGCGGTGACATTGGCCAGATCCGCCTCCCAGAGAACGAAGCTGCCAAGCTCATGACGGATCACGTTCCTGCTTCTCTTCACTTTTCCGACATATCCTATTCCCTCGGATCCAAGACCATATTATCCAACATATCTGGCTCAGTCAAACCCGGACAAGTCATGGCCATTATGGGAGCCTCGGGGGCGGGGAAGTCGACTTTGCTCGATATCCTCGCCAGGAAAGGGAAGCGTGGTGTTGTTGGGGGTGTGACGCTGGTTAATGGGAGAGAGGTTAAGGATGAGGAATTTAGAGTCGTCACGGGTTTTGTTGATCAGGAGGATACGCTGATGAGCACGTTGACGGTGTATGAAACTGTGCTGTATAGTGCGCTGTTAAGGCTGCCGAGGGAGATGAGTTTTGAGGCGAAGAAGTTTAGGACGTTGGAGACTATGAATGAGTTGGGGATCTTGAGAATTAAGGATATGAGGATCGGGGAAACTGGTATGTGTATTGCGAACTTCTTGGGCTGTTACTGAATTTGAACTTCTTTGGCAGGTCATCGGTCTATCTCAGGCGGTGAGAAACGGCGTGTCTCTATTGCCTGTGAATTGGTTACAAGTCCTTCAATCCTTTTCCTTGACGAGCCTACTAGTGGTGTGTACCATCTTTTTCTTGACCAACTGTATGTGCTTCTGACTGTCATATCATTAGGTCTTGATGCCTTCAACGCTTACAACGTTGTTGAATCACTCGTCTCGCTCGCGCAAAATTACAACCGTACCGTCATCTTCACCATCCATCAACCCCGTTCTAACATTGTCGCGCTTTTCGATCAACTGGTTGTGTTAGCTATGGGCAAACTCGTCTATTCCGGTGAATTCCCGAAATGTCAAGGATATTTCGCGGAGATTGGCAGACCTTGTCCACCTGGATTCAATATTGCTGACTATCTCAGTATGTTACTTTACTATCATACTCAACGCATTGCTAATTTTTCCCAGTCGATCTTACAGTCCAAGCGAGCGTCGACTCTCCCAGCCAAGCTGACAGCCCAACCCTCGAACCCTCCTCACCAACTGCCGAAGATACCACCAATCTCGGAGACGAAGAGCGCGCCCCAGGCGGCCGCTCAGCACACTCTCAATCCGTCCGCCTTACCATGCGCTCACCTCAACCACCCGAAGAATCGACGGAAATGCGCACTCGGCCGAACTCGATCAGTTCCTCAACGGCGTATATCAAACATAAGACCTCGCAGCTCTTCGAGGCAGTTTCTGGGGGTGCTTCGCAGAGATCGAACGAGAGTCCGTTAGCGCCCAAGTTGGTTGCCTTGGTTGATTTTTATGCGCAGAGTTCGATTGCGAAGGAGATTAGGGAGGATATGGAGAGTGTTCAGAGGGAGTCGATGGGACGCGGGAACGGTAATGGGTCGCAGGGGCAAGCAGAGTTACCTGATGTGGCTATTGAGACTAGATTGTTGAGAGGGAGGAAGAGGGCTAGTTGGGGGACACAGTTTAGGATTTTGAGTGGGAGGGCGTTTAAGAATCTTTATAGGGATCCGGCGTTGTTGATGGCGCATTATTTGTCGGCGGTTGTGCTTGCGTGTGAGTGTCCCATTTACATCCCTGCCCTTTCTCCTTTTTGGTGGGTTTCTTTTGAATGCAGTACTAATGACGGTGTTGTGTCGTAGTGATCTGCGGGTTTTTCTTCCACAATGTCACGTAAGTTTTTGGTGTTTTTATACAGCTTGGAGAAAAACTTATGCTCTATGAATGTTAGGAATGACATTGCTGGGTTCCAGAACAGATTGGGTGTGTGCGGGTGCGGGGTATTTTTTGTGCTGGGTTGCTGAATGTCATCATAGGGCTCTTCTTCTTCACCTTGGCTCTTTTTGGTTTCTCCTGCTTGTCGAGTCTTGGTCTTTTTGCTAATGAGCGAATATTGTTCATGCGTGAGAGGTGTGTTTGTCTTCTACCAAAGCTTCCGGTTATTGCTGACGACGTGGTGTAGATCAAATGGGTACTACTCATCTTTCACATATTTCTCGTCGAAAGTACGTCTTGTTGTAAGCGAGAATGTTTTTGACTATGCTAATGTCCACCAGATTCTTTTCGACATTCTTCCCCTTCGGCTGGTCCCACCACTGATGTTCGGTGGAATTGTGTATGGACTGGCAGGTCTCGTGCCTACCGTCGCAGGGTTCTGGAAGTTCATCTTGGCGCTGGTGTTGTTTAACCTTACCACCGCCAGTGTCGTGTTATGGCTGTCGATTGCTTTTTCCAGTATCAGTGTCGCAAGTTTGGTCGGGACGTTGGTTATGTTGTACAAGTGCGTACAACTCATTATGTCTTTTTCTTCAAGTCTAATATACTGAATTGCTTGCATGAATGTCTAGCCTGCTGTTCACGGGATTGCTTATCAACAGGGAGACGGTGACAAAAGCGCTGCAATTCTTGCATACGATATCGTTCTTCCATGCTGCGTTTGAAGCACTTGCTGTGAATGAGCTGAGGTATTTATCATTGAAGGAAGTTAAGGTATGTCAACTCTACATTCTTGAGCAGCGATAGCATTGACTGATTCTCCTCCCTTCTCACAGTACGGCGTCGAGCTGGATGTACCTGCAGCAACCATCCTCTCGGTGTTTGGGCTTAGAGCACAATCGTTCTGGTGGCCCAATATTGCGCTTCTGGGGATCTTCTTCGGAACGTTCACAGTGGCGAGTTTCTTGACGCTCCACTTCTTCGTTAAGGAGAAGCGGTAGAGTTTATTTATAAAGAATGGATTTTACTTGCCATCGTGCGTCTACTTCTACTTGATATCCGTATGTTCCTCATAAACGCTATAAGGTGCAGTATTAGATCCATGAAACATATGTCTATCTACGTTTGTAGTGTCCATAAGCTGTATTTTTACTTCATGATAGTATAACTCAATTGATAATTCTGGTCATGAGGACGTTGAACGAGAAGTTATAAGGACACGTTTCAGATTTCCATTCGTCAACGACGTCAAGCAGTAGGAGGAACGTTTCCAATCTGGGCGTCTAAACCTGGAACGTAAATCTTATCTTATCTTCCCATGTGCTAAATGGAGACGCTATGACTGGTTCTGACGAAGCTCGGTATCTCTCCAGACTCGTCGTGTATATCTACTAAGCTCTATTTCTATCTATCTTAACTTATAACTCCTCAAGTCTATTATCGTCTTTGACTCGGATCCTTTCAAAGACTTATTTGCGTCACTTCGAACGTCAGCCTCTCTTCAAGTAGTCTGCGATAACCAAGCTTCGTTTTCAAGCCAAAAAG
Organism: Neonothopanus nambi; assembly: GCA_003987895.1. Taxonomy (NCBI): domain Eukaryota; kingdom Fungi; phylum Basidiomycota; class Agaricomycetes; order Agaricales; family Omphalotaceae; genus Neonothopanus; species Neonothopanus nambi. Next base: position 5,915 of record RCHF01000399.1, on the reverse strand, counting down.
ACTCAATTGGCTTTGAATTCAAAGCTTATTCTTCGAGTGGAGAACCTCATATACGATATTTCCAAGTGAGCTTGTTGGGCCTCTTGGATCTGTCGTGGTTTCTCCCAGTGAAACCACCATCTCTGTATGACAAGCGGTACCGGTACTTTGCTCCATGCACACTTTCATCTTCGCAACCAGCAGGCGTTTCAGCGCCTGCTCGCCTCTATCAATACCAACGCCAATGTGTCTGGAGTTGATGGAACCGGGCTGAGCGCTGGAACAAGTCCGCGTTCGTTTAAGGGGAAAAGTGGGATTAGTAGCCGTTCGGACGAGGAGGGAAGGCTCGATGTTAATGCGAGGGATGGACTTGGTAGGACGGTGCTGCATCTTGCTAGTGCATCTGTGGATGCTTCTAGCGTGGAATATGTTAGGATGCTATTGAAGGCTCCGGGAATCAACGTGAATTTGCAGGATTGGGAGTCCCAATGGACTGCTTTGCATCGGGCAATGTATGCTGGGAATCTTGCAGTTGTGTACGCATACATTCAAATCACCTAGTCTCTCGTATCTTGCTGATCTATCGTTCATGTAGCCTCTTACTCCTTCAACATTCGAATATAGACGCAGCGCTCAAGGATTTGGACGGATATACTGCATTCGATCTCTACAATTCTACAGTTGAAGGTACCAAACCCGAACCATTCATATCTCCAGCTAGCTCGACAGTTTCTCCTATCTACACGTCCGCGGAGAACGTAGAGCTTTTTACCTGGGGCGTAAATCGGTATGATGACTATCTATACTTCAATCTTGTTCGGAATTGACTTATGTGTATGTATGATAGCAATGCGTCCTTGGGTCACGGCGATACCTCTGATCGCTCATTCCCAGACCAAGTATCTGTTCCCCGACCTCCCTTATCTCGCGCCGAGAACGCCTCCGTCGAAGAACGTTTCGCTCGTGTCGGAGTCCGCCAAGTAAAAATGGGCCGACTGCACACGGCCGTAATCTCCAATGTAGCATCCTCACCGTCATCATCATCTTCTTCGACACTTTCTCTATGCGGTTTCGGCTCAGGCGGTCGTCTCGGTCTCACTCAACATACACAATACGCTTTAAGGCAACTTTCTTGGACTGGTTCAATTCAATCGCAACCTGCGCTGTCGAGGGGCAGCACACAGTCTACTCCTGCTCCCTTTCATCGTGTCAAAATCGCTTCAGTTGCCTTGGGTCAAGACCACACTCTAGCGGTGACAGATAACGGAGAGGTCTATTCGTGGGGACTAAATCGCTTCGCTCAACTGGGATATATAATAGACGATGGCTCCGCAGCAGCAGCACACGTATTTGACGACTCAGGAGAATTCATCTTATCCTCGAATGGCATGACGTCAGGTTCAGGCTCCACCACATCCAATGGCGAGCAAATTCAGCTGGTCCCAAGGCGGGTCTACGGCCCCTTGAAACGTGAATTCATTCTCGGCGTGGCGGCTTGTAAAGGCGCCTCAGCATGCTGGGTTCGGGTGCAGGACAGGCATGGAGCTGATTCTGGAGGAGGGAACGTTTATACTTGGGGTTTGAATGGCGGTCAGTTGGGGTACGAGAGAGTTGGAACTGGGTCACAGACTCAGGTTCTTCCAAGGAAGGTGACGAAGATTACGAGGCCGGTGGTTCAAATCGCATTGGGGGAGAGTGTGATGGCTTGTTTGCTTGGTGGGCCTGGTGGTGCAGGTGGAGGGTGGAAAGGAGATGTGTTGGTTGTGTGGGGGGATCGAGTGAGCAGGGTCAGGTGAGTTTTTCATTTTTAATTCGGTGATAGGAATGTGGTAGACGCTTACGGATTTCTTGTAGTTTCCCGGCCCATACATTCCCTTCCCCAATTACACCTTACCGGCCTCCTCAAGCGCTCAAATCAGCGCGGATCGTGAAGATTGTATGCTCCGACGAGAGTCCGCCACCATTTTCCATGAGTTCGCTTTCTACCTCGCAACCTCCTGCGCCGAGCCCATCCTCTTCACACCCTTCACACACGTCAACTCTTTCTGCTATGGTTGCCTCAGAATCTGCCAATAGCGGTGGAACTAACCAGAACTCGAATCAGATACATTTCGCATGTGTATCTGAGCGAGGGGAGCTTTTCGTTTTCGGAGTACCAGGCGTGCCGCCTGTGGGCGCTTTTGGGTCTTCTTCAAACTCTTCGGCGGATTTGGGTGATGTCGATGGAGTAGGAAATAGTGGAAGTGGTGGTGGACTTGCGATGGCGAAGTTGTTTAAGCCTCAGAGAGTATGGGCTTTGAAGAGGGGACTAGTGGGTGCTGTGAGAGTGAGTATCCTTCCAACACTCTCTGGCATATATACATAGAGATTTTAATGCTCACACTCTTCAACGCAGGATGTCGCCATCGGTGCTGAAGGTTCCCTCATCATCTGCACCGACTCGGGACACGTATACGTCCGTTCTCGATCAGATACAACACTCGGTATGAGCGGGATTAGTGCCTCGAAATTCGGTTCGGTGGGGGGTAAAGCCTCCTCTGGAAAGTTCGTCAGAGTACCTTATCTGCAACGGGTCGTAGGCGTCTGCGCGAGTAGCACGGGAGCGTTTGGTGCGCTGAGGGTTGATGCTGAGGTTAAGAACGTCAAGTGGCCGGTGATGGGTGCGAGCGATGCTAGTGCTAGTGGGAAGGAGGATAGGAAAGGGTGGGATTTTGTGCAGGATATGAGAGGAATTAGATCGTGGATGTGGAAAGCGAAAGTTGAGTCACCACTAGAGAGGGAGTGGCTGGAGGATGCTGAGTTCTGTGTTGTTAATGAGAAGGAGAAGGTGGCTGTTGAGGACAAGAGTAGGGCGGATGTGACAGCATCGAAGAAGGTTCTTGGATCGAACACCGCGGACAAGCTCGATACTCAAGCTGATGATGGGGAGGATGACGACGGAGATGAAGAAATCGAGAAGGACGTGGAGACGTTGAGGGATATGTGTACAGCCATGGGGAGGTTAATGGTATGCGCAGATTCTGATTCTAATGTCAAATCCTTGTGGGAGAGGCTGCCATACGGTGCGGATGCGATGGTATCTATTCTTCTACAACGTAATAGCACCTCTGCTGCTTCCTCGGGTACGCCGCCTAGCGGCAAAAAGGCAAAAGGAAAACGAGGGTCGGCGAATGCCAATTTAGCAGATAGTCCGGCGTCGTTTGGCACTATGTCAACGCTCAAGTTTCCTGTGCATAGCGTTTTGCTAGGTGCTCGCTCTAAAGTGCTCCGCAGAGTGCTGTCAAGTGCTTCTGGGTCGGACGTTGCTCTTCGAGATCCCGTTCAGGTTTCAGAACGTGGAGGTCGTGAATATGGTGGGCGTGGTGGTGTCACTCCAGGACCAGACATCCAAGTGTGTTTCAGCACGTTCAAAGAAGGCGACCACTCTCGCAAGCGACTTGATTTTGCGGGTGTCCATTCATTGAGTGTATTGATACTCATGCACTATCTCTATACGGATGAGCTCCTCTCCATCTGGGATCGACGGGTATCCTCCGGCTTATCATCCTTGGACCCTTTCGCCAAGTTCGAAACCATCTCGAACAATCCTCGGCTGGTGATCACGCCTGCACTTGGTGCTCAGATTAAATCAGAGCTACAGGTGTTAGGCAGGATCCTTGAGCTTCCAGAGATGCTGAAGGCTATGGACAGTGTGGTTAAGAGACCCGTTGAAGGAACGTTGAGTAGAGACTTGGCAGCGCTTTTCTGGGAGTTCAACGGGGAGGACCGGGGTACCTCAAGTCTGACTTCCACCGCGTATTTCCTAGCTCCAGATGTAGTTCTTGAGCTCGCAGGATCTAAGGAGGTGCGAGTCTATTCGGCTCTATTGCGCGCACGCTCGACCTATTTTGAGGACTTCTTGGGCGAGGAAGTGTGGATTAGAAAGAGAAAGGAAAAGGATCACGACGGGCTGATTAGGGTTGATTTGAAGCATATCAGGTGGGGAGTTATGGAGTATGTAATGAAGTGGATGTGTTATGGGCAATGCGAGGGGCTATTTGGATCGCTTGGTGAGTGTTTTGTGTTTGGTGAAGTTTTCTTGCCCTAATAGGTTGCGAAAACAGAGTTTGCCAGCTCCGTGGATGAAGTGCTGGAGTTCTTGTTTGATGTTATCGCTGTGGCAGTGAGTCTCTTGCATTTGTCAAATCACCGGTTACTGATGACTTGAATGGTATAGAGCGAGCTCTTGCTATCTCCTCTCATGTTACTCACCTCGCAAGTCATCCTTAAATTCCTTAACATCCATAATGCATGCTACATCCTCGCCGAAGCTTCACACTATCATGCCTATTCACTGGTCTCGTCTGTCCAAGGATACATCGCTGAGAATCTGGAAACCTTCCTTGAACGTTACATGCTGGATGTACTCGATGTGCCACTCATCAAAGAGCTGGCTGCATTCATACGCCAGAAGCAATTGGAGAAGGCGGGTATAGTACGGGGCAGAAAATTGGCCAGACAAGCGATGGAGAAGTGGAAGGAGTGGTTAGAAGGGGAGGATATCCCCGCGATGATCATACCTACTCAGAAGAAGCCGAGAGAGCGGAAAGTTTCGCAAGCGCCGAAGATTTCGTCGCCTCCGTCGCCGTCGCACATGGTCAGCACATCTCTTGGGAAACAAAGGGAGAATGTGTTAGGCAGTCCATCCATTCGGCCGAGATCATCAGCTCTCAATAGCCCGGTGCTGAGTGCCAGAGGACCAAGTCAGGGTTCAGCCGCCGTTGCAAGCGATGAAATCTTCGACATGGACGATGTGGATATTGGTCCTCCATCCATCAGCACATCAGAACGACCGACGGCGAACCCGCCTTCGTCTGCTCCAGCACCTGCATGGAAGGCATCATCTATCCCGCGGTATGTGTTCTGTTTTCATTTACGAACAAACCCGTTTAATTTATACTCCTAAAGGGTTGATATGAGAGCTGTGATGGCAGAAGCTGCAACGGCTTCTGGCTCTCAGCGAACCTCAGTACCGGCTTATGTACCCCCTCGAGGATCACCCGGGGAGAGTCCCTCCTTTGGAAGTATGAAATTGCGTCATAAGGCATCTTCGCAACGCAAGCTCTCGTCTGTGTTTGACACACCTTCCTCGACTCCTCCGAGTCCTTCTCCTCGGCCGGGCGGTTCACCATGGAAGATTCCTGCTGTTCAACCCCAGACACAGGCTTCATCGTCATCAGGTGTTCTGATGGCTGGGACGATGAGATCGAAGGCGTTTCCCCTGCCTGGTCCTGCTCCTCCGCCTGCTACACCACCACGAGCGCAAGCTCTCGGGACTTCGAGTGCCGGGCAAGCGACTCTTGGTCCGGTGTTCACACCTTCCAGACAGCCAGTGGCGAAGCCTAGTCCGTCTACTCCCCGACGTACTTCGTACGTATACATCTATATCTGTGTAGCAATTCAACTCTGACACCTATATTTCTTTCATTAAGTAGCAATACCAACAAGGCATGGGCCTCTGCTCCCATTCACGAGCCCGCCCCACCACCTTTGACGAGCGGAATGTCCTTTGTAGCTATCCAGCAGCTGCAGCTAGAACAAGGTATTAGCAACTCCAAAGATAAACGGTCGTTGCTGGAGATTCAGCAAGAGGAACAGGAGAGACGCCAAGAAGAGGATTTCCTCAAGTGGTGGGAAGCTGAAGAGGAGAGGGTGAGGTTGGAGACGGAGGCCGCGTTGAATTCTTCTCTGACTGAGGCTAATGGAGCGAGGAAAGGCAGGGGTAGTTCGGGGCATAAGGGATCGAATGCTAATGCGAACGGGAGTTCGCAGAAGAGACAAAGGAAGCCGAAGGGGACGAATAAGGACACTGGTCCTTCGCAAGCGCAAACGTCGAATGAAACTGGTGGTACCCGGGCCTCTGAGGCTCAGCCGGCACCAAAGTCTGGTGGTAGAAG
>RCHF01000398.1:0-30945 GCA_003987895.1 Neonothopanus nambi | reverse complement strand
AATGACATGATCAGGGCCATTGAATGTGACGCAGTTTGACATGATCAAACGAACATCAGCAATGAATTCATCCGCACTGAGATATCGCGGATTCTGAGGATTGGGGTCGGGCTTGACGGGATTGGAAGCTGTGAGCTTGCGCTCAATCGTGGAGAAGTCCATTGGGTTTTTTATGATGGATGGATAATGAGGTATGTTGAGGGCAACAGGATCAACAGGCCGTAAAAAGGGGTTTGCATCCTTCAGCTTTTTCAAAGACCGGATAGTCGACTGACAGAAGCGATATTGAGCAACGCTGAGAGTTGAAGGACCTTGAGCAATAGATTCTGTAGAGGAGGGAGGAGGGACAGGGGTGTTGACATTTGAAGTAGCGGCAGAGGCGGGAGGAGGTGATGCGGACTTTTACAAAGCAAGATCAGCACGCCCAGTAACGGCGCACAGAAGAAGACGAGGCTTACATGTGCAAGTGATGCTTTGTCGGCATCAGAGTACACTCTCGCTCTCTTAGCTGGAGGTGGTTTATCTTCGTCGTCGTCATCCAAGACGTCATTGGGTGTGGTGTGCGATGTAGAAACACCGACAGACTCTGCAGTGCCGCTGGTAAACGAACCAGAGACGCCAGGTGTGGTGACAGGAGTCTGTTCATCGTTGTCAGCCATAGGGACGTCAGGGTCGACATGAGTGCCGTTGATGCCACCATTGACTGGGGCTGGAGTGACGTCTTGAACATCCTCTACCATAGCGCTCGGAGTCTCGACGGGTGGATCAACAGCAATGGCGTCTAAGGCGAAAAGAAGAATATGGTAAGAAACGCACTGGAATGGAAGACAAACAAACAAAGAAAAGACGTACTCGGATCTGAGGGCGTCCCTACCTGGGGAACAGTCGACGCGTCATGCAGGCTATCCTGCTCGACGGACTGAACAGTCTTGACGGGCAACGGTTCGCTGCGCGCGTCACTCTCTTGCTCTTGGTAATCTACATCAATCTTCGCGTCTGAGGCAAGCACATTTGAGACTGGGGTAGCAGGAGAGACGGGAGAGGCCTCAAGATGACCATTAAGAGAAGGGTCGACATCGCCGTTGACGATGTTTAGGGGCTGCTCAGCGTTGTTGACGACGTCGGGCTGTTGAGCGTGACTGAGCTGGGGCGCGTCGCCGTTCATAATGTACGTGACAGTCACAGGCGTGACGGGAGAGGGTAGGGAAGATTTTGGAGTTAGGGGGATCGGAAGGTGGCTAGGTCTTTATAGGCTACAGAAATTAAAGTTCAGATCTCCCGCGCAGGGGCCACCACCCATCTTCCCTCCTTTTTTTCTTGTTCGTCCCCTCCCTATATTCTCTTTCCTCTGCCTCCTCCGCTCTTTTCTTTCCCTCAGAACATATTTACTCCTCCTCTTTCTCTTCCTCTGACACGTCTGCAAACACTGGCTTTGGTTGGTTCTTTTGCCATGCTGAAAAAAAACAAGGTTTCGGAACACACCGCCACGTCAGTGATCCAATCAAATAAACACGCGCATACAATCGGCACGTGCCCGGCTAAAAACTCACCAGCAGTCCACTGCGGGTCCTCGTTCGCAATTTGTGCGTACTTGAGCAGCGCTTCTCGAGGCTATATAGATAGTGGAATGTCAGTCAGTATGAGCTCCACGTTGAGCACTTGCAACAACTCACATCTTCGTCTCTCGTCGTATCCCGCACCAAATTCTGTACAACGTGTTGTGTCGCGCTCGCTCCCACTCGTCCCCCTTTCCCAGGCCCAGTCACTGGCAGCTCCGGGCGACGACTCTTCCTGGGGTCCATCCTGTCTTTATCTCGTTTACGTTTGCTCCCTCTTGCTATCCCGTCCCCGTCTCGGAACATAGGCAGCGCATGCGGTGTAAGAATTGCAGGCGCAGCTAAAGCGTCTGACATATCCTCAATCGTTACCTTTCTCGGCGGTCCCTTGTTCATAAGTAATTTCGCTCCATTTAATGATGTCTGGGGCGAATATAGCACGCATATCTTTCCATTCGATAATCCTGTCACAATCTGCAGTGCATTGTTCATCGATAGTCAGCGAAAATGAAGCTCAGAAATAAGCCATCAGTCCCACCTGATTGATCTTCGAATGCCAGAATACCTTCACCGGTGTTGCGTCTACCTCCAATTCCTTCACCGTCTCTAGGCTGTCTTTCCTCATGAACAGCAGCTTTCCTGGTCCCCCTTTCGTCGTCGCGCCAGCCCCTGTAACAATGTACTTGTCATCTGGGCTGAAAATCGCGTTCGTCTTAGGGTAAAGCGTTGTGAGGCCGGACTGAGTGCTAAGTGGCTTTTTGAACGCCCGAATGTCCCATACTGCCAGAAAAACGACACCATTAATGTAAATCGTCAAGCCGACTGTATAATACGAACACTTTAGGGTGTCATCTCCTCCCCTGGTCAATAGTGTTCGCCCATCCACCGAAAAGACCATGGATCCCATCTCCGTGCCTGGTACATGGGCATTCTCAATGGATAGATTTGGTCTCACAAAGTTCGTGTTCGTATTCCACATATGCAGCGCGCCATCGAGACATGCTGAAATGTTGTTTGCATGATTAACAGCGTTACAATCGGGGAAAAAAAATAGAACTTGCCTCCGCCTATCAGACCACCATCAGGGGAGTACGCGCATGACAGCACTTTTGTTCTAGCCCCTCTTTCCTTTGACTTGACCACGATAACAGATTTCTGCTTACGCTTGTTCTCCACATCCCATATTCTATTTGGAATCGGAGTTTTAGTCGGGCATATAATGGCATGACGACGAATGAATGTTCTCGTACCGGATAGTGGAGTCCGCAGACGCCGTGATGAAATTTTGCAAATCTTTTGGGTGCCAGGCGCAAGAAGATAGCTCGCCTACATGCCCACTATATCGCATACGAGTCGTTAGTGCATTCGTTTGGCAGAAAAAAAAATTGCCAAGTGAACGTACGAAGTGTGCTTCATATCACGGATATACGGGTCGCCCTTGATAAATGTTGCCCTGACGGTCAGGTGAGGCTATCCAGTTCTCCATTGTACTGAACATGACGTACAGTTCTTCCCCATCCCTATCATATAACTTGGCTTGGAGCGTCCCAGGTATAACTAAAAACTTCTGACCATCGTTGGAGAATTTTATATCATGAATCTAAGATTTTTCGGACACGTCAATCCAAGGAGCGAATAGTTGAGACAAGAGAGGACGTACATGGTAACTTCCCGCAGGCTCCCAGCTCTTGAATGGTTTACACCGCATATCCATTCCACCGAAATCCCAGAGCTTGCAATCATAGTCATGAGAGCCTGATGCAACTCTTGCGCCGGAAGGGTCGAGGGTAAGCGCTGAGATGACCTTGGTGTGGTCTTGCAATGTAATCTCATGAGTGATGGGAAACTGAGGGAGATCACTCTCTTCATCATCCTCCATCTCATTAGGATCGTATTCTGGTTCTTCAACGCTAGGTTGCTCTTGTTTCTCTGGTGTGGGCGGCCCATAGTCGTCGTCGTCGTCTTCTTCTTTTTCTTTCGCAGGCTCAGGAGGGCGAGTAGAAGGACCTGCTACTTGGGCTGCCTTTGGGGGCGCTGAAGTCGGTGCGGGCGGTTCCTATAATAATGATTGTCCAATTAGTATCCGAGAAAACAGTACATATACATGCAACACACTTCTGCGCGCTTATTCTTGTCGAACCGTGCAGGATCAAGTTTTCTCTTCTGTGTAGTTTTACCAAAGCCGGAAATACCCATTGCCGCGAAGACGTCCATGTCGTCCATCTTGGTCAAGTCGAAGAAGTGAGTAGAGAGTCGAACGACGAATATGTGCACACTGCAATCCAAGCATGGCGTAAGGTTCACGTGACTTGTGTGGCTTGCAATTCTCAGAATCTCTTATTATTCACTGTAACGGTGACTTGAAGCTTCCCGTCTGTCATCCAACATCCATCACAGCGCTCCTCTCGACTATTTAGGATGCTAAAGCGACAGCGCACGCCTTCTCTGACACCTTATTCTTCAAGTGTACCTCTGGTCTCTGACCTGTCCCCCGTAGAAAAGGCGCATGACGCAAAACGAAGACGAGTACTCCCTCCGGTGCTAGATGGCAGGTTCAGAGGGTGGGGCAACACACACAAGTCGATGCATGAGGATGCAGAAGATGAATATGGTGACGATGTAGAGGAGTCCTTAGATCACGACGACCAGAGTAGAGATGACGGCCACGGCGTTACCAGTGCTTATTCACCTTACAAGTCGGCAAACAGCTTTTTGCATGAACTTCATACGCTACACAGGCATCGGCTCCTTTTCTCTTCCTCTCAGCCTCCGCAATCACCTTCTATAGACCGACGCACATTTACACCTCCATCAAACCTTCTAGGGCATCAACCAGATTACCACACCCACGACCACACCTGTAGTGATTCTCTGCAGTGCAAGGAAATGATGCCAACTATTCCTGTGCAACTGCGGAGACAGCAAAAAATAGAATTGCGGTCCTGTCACCCAGAAGTTAATGCTGATCCGCCTGAGGAGCAGGTGCCGGCGGAAGTCCAATTGGTCAAGGAACACTACGAGGATACCAATAGGTGTGTTTTTGATCGATTGCGACAGCAGTATTGTACATTCTCATCGTCTCTAGATTGCTGGGGTCGCTTTTCCTTTCTAGACGACGTGAGTTAGGTTTTGGAAGCAGTAACACTGGCCTCGCAAGATGACAGCTACTAGTAAGTACAAGCTTTCTACTCTCCTTCCTCATCACCTCTAATCAGTTCTTCCACTAGTTGTATTTTATCATTTCTCCCCTTTTTATCTGCCTCGGAAAGTAACTTTGTCTGCACTGTACTATTATCCACCAGCAGCATCAATATCAATCCTTATGCACATAACCATGTAGCTATCATATTCCAATCCTGCATATCATATTTTGTTAGCATTCTGCATCTCGTTTGCATGAAGTATTGGATTCTAGTCTTAGGTTTTATGACTTTGTAGATAAAGCCAAGTCGATGGGTTTATTGAATGTCTGACCCAATTCCTCGTTTAAGAGCTCGTCCAGTGACTTGTTATCCCTAGAGTAACGCCAGGTACCATCGGATTCTGAGTAGTCATATCTTTTTGGTCCACTGTGTAAAGTGGTAGGTAGGTTGGTTGGTAGAAGGACCTGACACAAGAATGCGCACCTAATAGGCGAGGACAGCCATATTTGCTTATTCGGGGGCTGCTTGTTGATGACATACGTTCCTTGGTCTGCAAGCTTCAGTGTTAATACCCCGCTCTACATAACGCTGCGTTAGTCGAGTAACGAGAGTTGGAGACGCGCTTCGAACCGCACATGGTATTCAACTTCAAACCCCGGATTTCCGGACTCGTCCACTAATGTTTCCAGTTCCCCAAGCAAAGCGTCCATGGTCTCCTCTGACAGTTGATGATACTCTTCCATAGATAAGGTACTGCATGTCGTGTAGGACGCTTTAGTACAGCTTAAGCGGGAAGTGACGGGATGGCATTGCGAACCTGACATTGAGATGAGGTGGTGGAGTGCTCAAACATCGGAGCTGGTGACTAGGTAAGCATGGTTGTCGTACTACTCTCGCGTGAATTGACTCTCTTATAATATGTCTGGCAGGAATCAAGAGACGCGGCGCAACACGAAGGGCGGAAGAAAACATCGGAAGCAGAGGAAGTTGAGGTTAGGGTTAGAAACACTTGCTATGCATTTCTGTATATATACATATGCAATACGTTCCTCAATCACCAACGTCAAACATGATTCAGGATCATACATATTTACTTCTTCCCTTCCTTCTCTATCCAATCCAGCCATGATCCTTCAAAGTTCCAGATGCTAAACACGAAAGTGTCATAATCTATGCTTTCAGTCACAAAAATTCCAGCTTACTTGGTGTATCCATTCCTTTTCGCAATATCACAGGCAGACGCGCTCCGCTTTCCGCTTCTGCAGTAAAAAGTAAGCTCCTGGTCTGTCGAAGGCTTCTCGAATCCATGTTTCTGCATGAAATCTTTGGCGGGAGCCTTTAAAGACTCGGCGAGGACAGTGAGAGGAATATTAACGGCAGACGGGATCATCCCCTGCATGACTTCATCTGGTTCTCGCACATCAATAAGGAACGAGTTCTGTTGCATTTATTGAGCCGTCACCAGCGAATGAAAAAACATTGCAGCTCTTACCGGAGCTGGGCTCTGCGTCTTTGGCTTAAGCTCTTCATACGTGATGATTTTTGCATCCCAGTCCCTAGCCAAATTATCTGCATGCTCCTTTGCCGCCTTGATAGGTGCACTATGTTTCCCAGGAGTAGGTGTCTGGGTGGACTCGAATCGAACGAAACGGTTGTATGTGAATCTAGGAGTCAAGAAACGCGTGTTTGTGCGTGATGCACTTTTGACAGCATGCAAAGCAGAGACTCGTAACATGGTGATGGAGAGCAAGCTTCAGGCCTAGGTGAATACCAGTTAAATGATCCTATTCACATCCAGATATGTAAGTCACGCGTGCGACGTGGAAATGATGATTAATTGCTCACTAAGGACAATCCAGGAATTCCGAATACCAGTGTACACTGAGTAACGTGTGTTCAGCGGCTGTCTTGCTAGAGTGTAACTTACCGTCTCAATTGGAATCAAACCATCTCTTTCATGACCTCTAACTTCATTCGCACGAAAGTTAGCCTAATTATGGCGGAATCGTGGTACTTCTGGACGTTTTCCAGTTCATAGGCACCAGTTCATGGACCTTGGTCTCTGGTATTATCACGTCCGTGAATCGTGGACCACAACCAAGATCTGAGATCCTGGAATATGTAACTGCAAAGCACCGGCTTCGCCGCTAGATTCTATTTTCCATCTTGCTTTCTGCCTCTCATCTCGTTCATCGTGGATATGGATTCCACCTCCAACATGACAGCGATGATGAAACCTTGGCTTCATTTCACCGGGGGAGATAATCTGTATTTTGAGTCGTGGCATCCTAGCTCCTCAGGTGCCATCGTGGGTGCTTGCATTGGCCTTGTTGTTCTTTCTCTACTCGAGCGCTGGCTTTCAGCGACTAGGGGTGTTCTGGAGGCCAACTGGAAACAGCGGTAATACGCGATTTATATTCTTCCTTACTACTATCTTCAAATACTTACCCCCACGTTTCTCTAGAGCTCTTGCTTTGACCACTCGCCCGTCAGCCTCTACTTCCGAGAAGGAAGAGAAGTGCTGTGAAGATGAGAGTAACACGTCTTCACTGAAAGATCAACCATCCAACGACCAAGGCACTCGTATACTTCTGCGAACCATCGCTCCATTCATTGCGGCTCACGACATACCTCGGGGAGCAATCCACGCAGCTCAAGTTTTGCTCGGCTACATTCTCATGTTGGCTATCATGTGAGCATTCACCGATATTTTACCTTCTGTTGGAAACCATCTCATATTCTTTAGGACCTTCCAAGCGGCATATATTATTTCGATCATATTGGGTTTGGGTATAGGCGAGATGCTTTTTGGGAGGATGGGCAGTTCCCGTACTCACCTTCTGCACTGAATGTAGACAATGTGGATGTATTGTTGTACTACTATTTTCCGAATTATGAACTTATGTTTCACGACTTTCAAGTACCAGGAGAGGAGGTACCAGGACAGTGATGAGGCACGACCTGTCGATCGGATTTCCTAATCAGGCAGTAATTCTAATGCATCAACGAATAAAAAAGTTTTTGTTCCTACCAAATTTGGAAAGAAATTGGCGTATATATGAGTTGAATAAACTATGAACTTACAAGGTCGAGGTCTACGATGCGTTCTTTCACTGCTCTTATTGTTGCCGGTCTCGTCAGCGTCGTGAACGCTCACTTCCAGCTACAATATCCTCCTCCCAGAGGCGCCTTCGTGGAAGACCAGGAGACTGGTTTCTGTGGTCAGTTTTTTCGTGTCTAATCGAATTCGACCCCCCTCTAATCTCCTTCTCAGATGGCTACACGTCTGTAGCAGCGAACAGGACTGAATTTCCGTTGAATAACGGCATCCTCACTCTCAACTCTGAGCACCCCAAGTGGACTGGTAAGTAGCCTTTTTAATGGTGCAGTATTAACGATATTTAGTCAGCTCTTGTTTAGCTACCGTTCTTCTCTCAAACGCCTCGGATCCCACGTCGTTCGACAATTTCTCGCAGATAATACCATTCTTCTCTGCTACCATCGAAGGATCTTTCTGCATGACCCTTGACTTGACTCAGACCAACGCTACAGGTATTCAAGACGGATCTAACGTGACCCTCCAGGTCCGTGTCCCCTCTCTTGCCCAACTGCACCTGTTCTTACTGAAACGCTTATCCCGATCTTTTAGGTTCTGTATGCCGCGGATGATGGCAATCTATATCAGGTATGCAGGTTTCGATTGGTTCAGCTCCTAAACAGATAGCTGATCGTGACTTACTAGTGTGCCGATCTCACTTTGTCCAACACTGCTTCTGTCAGCGGTGTCTCGTGTAGCAATTCAACATCTTCTGCATTGAGCTTGCCCGTACCTCCAGTAAGCTCATTGCTTGGCCTGGCCGGCCTTGCATACGCTTTCTTCTAGCGTAAATAATGTTTTCTTGTGATGACCACCAATGAACACGGATTATTTACCAACTCTTCGATCATTCGTCTGACTTTGGATGCAAGGCTACGTAGGGCTACATACTTTTGGTACGTACGCTTTCGGCTTTGGCTCCGGCCTTTTCACCTGCCAGCTTACGTCAACGTATCCCGAAGCGCCCGTACATGAATGGCGGATTATTACTTAGTAAGTGGGATAGTGTCAGCCATCGCGAATTGTGCGTACGTGTACGTTGAATATGTATCTGGAAGGCCGGATAATTGGATAAATCTACTCTGCTCTGAGTCGTCTGACACAAAATAGAATGTCGGTAGCCGCCAATTGTCACAATTGTGAAACAGTCCTCCACAGCTTGGGCTTGTGGCAGTGTCATGCCGAGGTGTCATTGGCGCTTATAAAGTCGAGCTGTACAAAGGGGTCGTTATGGTTCTACGCTTCCTCCCATCTACTATAGGTGGCCAAGGGTTCTCTTCATACCATGCTCTTCAGATTACGCTCTAAAGATACGCCGTGGGAGGTAGTGGATAGGAAAACAGTCGACCCCATACCAATGTATGAGGACGATGAAGGTGTGTATTGTGCCTTTTCCTTTATCAAGTATTGTCTCACCGACCGAGTCAGATCTCGACCTTGATATTATCTGCGACGGGGACACCTGTGGTACCTACGTCTTTGACGTTAAGCATCGAAAACAGGAATCCGACCTGCGAAACGCCATTGTCTTTGCACGCCAACAGCTGCTGCAGGAGGTGGCGAAGAGAGGATACAATGTCCTTCTCCTAGAAAGGTGCGCAATTGGAATCTTTGCTGGTACTGAGCTTCTCACCAATTGGTGGCATTACAGTTGGGACTTGATTGTTTATCGACGAGGAAAGCAACATCGCTTCGAAGTACAGTACTGTGGCCGGCGTGAGTCGCACTTTCTCCGTCATCCGTGATATCTTAGCTTAAGTTGCTCTATTTCGCTTCTGCTTCTGGTTCGCAGCCGCACACGCACTGGGGAAGTTGCCGGCTTCAAAACCACCACCGTTCATGGAAGTCTTGAAAGATTGCGTGTATTCTTAGATTCGGTGTATTGGAGGAAATATCTAAAGTAGAAGATTAGTATTGTATAGTGTATTTGTATCATCACTACATAGAAAACATACCCGCCTCTATCCATACCCGTCTCTCAATACCGCATTTGCATACCAGTTATTACCAATGTCATCATCAGCATCGCATCAAAAAAAAACGACCTCGAGATCGGTATCAGACAGCGATGTATTTGGTTAGATCAGTTGTATACGAGTTACAGATCCGTTACGGATTTATCTATATGACTTGTTGGTCGCATCGCGTATCCTGTCCATGACTAGAGGAACAATAGCTTCTGTATGCATCTTGGACAACTTAGATCAACACTCACCTCATCATATAAACCGATCTTTGGCGCGCCAAGTACCCTCAGGCCCAGCCATAGGATACCAGCCGTCATCCCACTACCGCAGCTAGTTACCGCAGTCGCTTCACCTTGAATTATACGCTGTGCATGAAGTTCGCCTACAGCGCCAACGAGAGCCTTTTGGATCTCAGAAGGGTTCCGCATGACTGTATAAGAACTTTGTGGGCTTTGAATTGTCTCTAGGAAGAGATTGAAAGGTAACGAGAATGAATTGGGTATATGACCAGAAGAGAGCCCCGGGCGTGGCTCAGGGTCGGTACCCAAGTAACTGAAGGAAATTTAATGAATCAGTGAGTGTATTTTGAGATAGCTTGCTCATGAAAGAGAACGATACGCACCGACCCTCAGAGCGGGCGTCCAGAACTAATTCTGCTTCAGTAGACTTGGAAGGATCCAGGCCAGAGTTTTGAACGATATCCTCGTAGTCTGTGCAGTGTCACCTTCGGTATATTTGAGAAACAAGGTGATATCTGAACTTTACCTCGGATGGGTCGGCCTTCGAGGCTAGGGGTTGGGTATTCGGTTTGGGAAGGCTGGGCCGGAGAGCCGCTATCGATGGGAAGTGCCTCTGACTGCCAACTAGGAAGACCGCCATTGAGAATGCTGGATTTGAGATGTCCAAAGCTACGGAACATGAACAATGCACGAGGAGAGGAGAACACTCCGTGTGTATCATAACTGCCAGGATACAGGGTTTAGCGAGCAGATTAGCACAAGAGAAATTTTCACGTACATCACGACGTGAGACGCAGGGCTAATGCCAAACTTCTCTGCAGGAGCTTGCACTTAGAAACACAAGTAGCAATTCCCTACATAGGTCGTACATACCGCACGCGTCTGCAAAGGCGCGTCCCGACGGCATCATATGCTTCAGTCCTAACTCATGAGAACTAGCAACCTGTAGCAGCATTAATTAAATTGAAAACAATATGGACATGAATGCCTAAACGTCACCAACCTCGTCCAGGTCAAGAAACTGAGCACCTGGAATGCGGTTACTTAAAAATTCCTCATAAGCCTTACGAGGTGAGTTGGGCATGAACCAGGTGGCGTCAAGAACGGCTACATCCTGTTTCTCTTGGACAAGCTTGTTCAGCTGAGCAGGGTTAATTAAAAGAGGGGCATCAATTGCAGCAGAGGACGAGTAAGTACGAAGACTTTGCAGAGATCGACGAGCAAGTGACTGCATCTGGTTGACTCCTGGCTGACTCTGGATCCAACAGACACAAACAAAACCTTTACCGTGCTTTCCGACACTGTCGTTCGCGTCGACGGCGACAATCGTAACGACGATGCCTTCAGATCAAAGTACATGGCTCATTACTGTCCCGCTCAATGGTGACTCCGAGGGGCTCGTGCAAGAACTTTCTTCAAAGTTATCCCTGCAATCCAAGTCGTTCTCTCCTAATTCTATTGCCGAAATAGCTATTCCATCCTTCAAGGTCTGGTTATCTCCAGTGAAATATCTAGATTTGTCTGCTGAAGAGAGGCATAGACAGGGACCCTTGATTCTCTCATCTCTCTTTCCGAGGACTTGCCTAAACAAGATACTTTCTTCATTAACACTGTTGCGAAGGTCGTAGACACTCTGCGTAATCTGCTCAACAACGACTCTTCCAAGCTATCTCAACATATACTGGTAAACGAAAATACAGTTGATGATTATCTTTTGAAGAATTGGAAATGGAACGAAGGACGATACGGGGTACAAAAAGGGCTCAGAGAGATGGTTGATACCTTGAATAAGGTCGGATCCGTTATGGTTGTCCTACGTCCTTCCACTCACAGTGCGATTTAATACAGGAAATGACTTCTATAGACAATGCTATGAGAGCAAAGCTCACCAACTACAATCTGGTCAAGGGCTCCCTTGTTCAGATGCAGCGCAAGAAGACGTACGTACCCGTCGGTGTTGTCTACCTCAGATCTTTGATCGTGATAGCTTGTAGCGGCAACTTATCTGTACGATCACTGGTAGACGTAGTCTCCAAGGGTGACTTCGTTCAAGACTCGGAGTACCTGGAAACATTACTGGTCGCGGTTCCAAAGTAAGTGGCTAACTGTTATACACAACATGGTTCTTATCATGGACAGAAATCTTGTCAAAGAATGGAATATGAAATATGAACATCTCTCGAGCATGGTCGTTCCAAGATCCTCAAGGTACCCAGTACCCTCTCCCTCGGCGTGAAAGTCTTAAATATCTTCCTGCTTCGCAGATCCATTGCATCAGACGACGAATATACCCTCTTCAGTGTCGTAGTTTTCCTACGCGTCCATGACGAGTTCGTACAGCAATGTCGGGAGAACAAGTATATCACTCGTCGCCTATTTGACTCCCAATATCTGACGTGAATGCCAGGTTCATTGTTCGTGACTTCGTCTACTCCGAAGAAGAGGTTGCCAGGCAGCAACAAGAACTCGATATGGCTGATACGACGGAGAAAGAATTATGGGTGAATTTTGGTACTCTCTGGCCACACTGACCTTGCTAAACGCCTTTGTAGACGGAACTTCTTCGATTGTCTCGAACAAACTTCTCAGAATCTTTCCAAATTCTCATCCACCTCAAAGTCATCCGTCTCTTCGTAGAAAGCGTTCTTCGATATGGCTTGCCTGCAAATTATGTAGGCGTAGTTGTCAAGGTATTTCGTAACTCGCAAAAAAACATTTACCTCTACTAATCCTTTCCCAGCCTGATCCAAAATCAGTCAAGAAGACATTTGGCGTTCTACAGTCACATTTCACATACCTTCGCTCTGGTTCGAAAGGGGCTAAACCAAAATCCGGTGAAACAGAGGAGTTTGTTGGAGAATATCAAACATTAATGGAACAGGAATTTTATGACTTCGTTCTTTATGAAGTGCCTTGGATTATCATATAATATTCAACGAACAATCACTCCTAACATTACCCTTCCGTATACCAAGTACCTGCACTTGTAATACCGCTACAGTTATCTTATTATTCATCGAAGACGGGCTTCTTGGTTTCGAAAACAGGATTCTATTATGAGAATGGTAATAGTACGAGCTAGGCATCAGCCAGCCACTGAGAGAAATACGAAATTGTACACAACAGGACGAAAGTATTGAGACTAAGACATCGACTAGATCACTCCGAGACTAATTACATAGCGCCTCTTTGCAGCTTGAGATGGAACAGAGAGTTGGGGGATGTAGAAGGTAGTAAAGTAGTAATGAGCTGCAATATTTCCACCTCATGATTTTTAGTGAACACTGTCCGTGTAATAAACAAAGTCAAAAAAAGGTTGGGGATTACAATCCCAAATTATGCATCACGCGAGTAACCTCATCGCTTGCTTCATCGTCGTTGTCGAACTCGAGAGTGGCTGACCCCCTTTGTGACGATGTTCCAATCACAGCCGACCGTGTCCCGTACACACTGGGGAAGGAAGGAGCAGTCGCCGAAGTTGGGCTTGAGTTGCCTCCAGTATCTCCGGTAGAATTCGTAGGAGAGTCAGGAGGAGGCAGCCCAGAGGACTCAGTAATCCGGGAAAGAGAATACGTCAAATCCAAGGACTGGGCACGGTTTGTCAGCGAGCGCGGCTTAGATATCTGCTCTTTCAATTTAGCTTCAAGAAGGGAGTCGGAACCCCGTTTAACGGCGTCCTCGGTGTGTCTCGCGCGAGAAGGAATTCCAGAGCCCTAAGAAACATTATCAGTCCCGGTGAAGCTTTGAAATCAAAGCTAAACGTACGATTGGGGGTAGCGGTGACCAATATTCTTGTGAGGAAGCAGTGACAAAGGATTGGCCATCATCATGCTCTTCAAGGTTATAAATGTACGCCGGAGCATTGAACAGAGCCTTCACATCCGGTGATGAGTTTGCAAGACGAAGTCGACGATCAGGATCGTGTACTGGACGCCCGAAGTCCGCAGATTCTACAGAATAACATGAGAGAAAATTCCACATGACGGACATGCATACACACCATGATGCGTTTTAGCTGTTGAAAGTAATTTGCTGTCGAAATGAGGGAAGGCCTCAGCAAAGGAATCGCCTCGTTTGTGGGTGTGAGAAGTAGGTGAAGGATAGACGCGAATGTTATGATTATGCAAGAACTGTTCGAGCATTTCTCGTGCAGTGATGAGGAAGTCACTATTACTGCGCTGGCATCGGAACTTGAACGAATAGTCCCCGATAGAGTCTGATCCGGACGCTCCGTTCAAAGAAGGCATGTTGACGTTAGGGACGATAGATACTTGTAGCTCCCGTTTTACTCGCTCTACCAGGCTAGCAAATTCGGGTGTGTTGCATACTCTAGGTAAATCGGAGCTTCGAGGGACAGCCATGTCAGCCTCAAATGGAACATGATCCTGTGTCTTGTTAGTTTAAGCGGGGGGAGCGATCAAAATGCTACGAACCAAGAGCATGGCGGCAGCAATCTGAACTTGACTTTCCGGGCCAAAGATAGTAACAACATCAGAAGCTGTCTCCTTGTCAGGGAAACGGACTTGAGAATTTGTCTTTGTTTCTATGTCGTGAATGAAGATGCTCTTCTCGCCGAGTAAAGTGCGATGATAGCGACGAGGGATGGAAACTGTCTCATTCACGAAATCCTTGTCCTACGGTTACTGTCAGCACATGTTTCATCCAGGACAGAACGAGTTACCTTGGGATTAACCAGTTCCATGACTGATTGCTTGAGATTGTCAAGGTTGAGAGCATTCTTGGCTGGAGTCCTCGCAATAACATTGTCATCATTGTCGTTATAGCCCCCCAATGCGGCAAATTCCTCGGCGTTTGAGAACTTGACATAAACTCCATATTTTTTCATGATTCTCTGAATGCTTCTGCCACCAACCCCAATTATTCGCTTGTGGTAAGCTTCTGGAACATGGAACGATATCTCAGCAGGCAGCTCCTCCTGCAATAAGGAGAGACCCTGTAGCACTGAGCCGTCGGGGCCAGAGATATCGATGAGGAAGTTATGGTCATTGAACGTTTCGAACTTGATCTTGACATTAGTCGTTTGCATGATCTTGTTGATTTTCCCGTTCTTTTTCCCGCTAATGAACTCGCGGTGCTCGTTTGAAAGTTCAATCTGGAATCGGATTTCATGATGGAAAGCCTGGAGAAGGGCAGGGTTGAGGATATCCTCATAGAAAAGTATATGAGGTGACATACCTTGATTATTTCCAAGTCCATTATCATGCCGACTGCTGCACGTACTTCGTGTTCAAGACCATGGAGTTCGAAGCACATGCTCTTGAATACTACTTCAGCACCAGTGGCTATTGAAATTTGTTTTATGAGGGTGGTGACCTGAGAAGCATTGAGGGCTGGGGGCGGTAACAAGGCATTAAATTGAACAGGTAAGAGCCAGAAAGACCCGACATAATAGTGGCAAGCCTAGCAAGTGGAATTAGAGAGGCCGCACAGGAGAGAGAACCGAAACATCTTACAAGCTGCATGATGGAGCGAATCGTTCGCTGAATGTTGACACGATTATCACCAAAGACTGTAATGAGACTCGTGGAGCTACCAAGATCGGGGAACTGGATAAATGTGGCGTTGTCGTTCATAATACCCTTCAGGTCATCAGGGCGATCTGTTACCATCCAGTCCAGTTTGCGCGGAAGGATAGCAGTATCCCTCGAAATGATGGATTTACCCTACACAGGAATGATTAAGTGAGCGTGTTCACCTATCTCAATAACGAGCACACCAACCTTGTTGACTGTGGCCTGATACAGCATATCTCGTGCTCGCTGCACTCCGAAAAATTCGCCAGTGATCCAAATGACGCCACCGTTCCTAGCAGGAGCGTTCAGGACATCGGGTCCCACGATGCCTTGTAATGGCGAAGGGAGATAGATATTGGTGGCAGTCTCTTCCTGGATCGACTGGAGAACGGTGCGCTTTCTCCCGGCTATGATAGTATGTAGCTTATGATCAATCTCACACATTTCCGAATGTAAACCGCTCTATAAAGGACTGTTGAGGTTCAAGTGCAGGAAGAAACTTGAAGAGAACACTCACCAGCTCATCCAGCATGACCAGCAGCCGGACTCGAGCCAGATCGACGGAATCTCCAGGTCCAGTGATGACAAGCTCACAGATACGCTCTGTCTCGAGGCCTGACCACCCGGCGCTGCTACTAATACCATCCGGCGGGGTTCGATTGGAGAGCGACAGAGGGCTGTTGACAACGGCGATATGCGCCAACGTCTGTGATGCAATATCGTCGAGACGCCGCCTGACATCAGGTTTAAGAGCAGGCTTCGAAGAAGGAGAGTCGAGAATCTCGGAACGTGTAACTTTGATAGCTGCACGATGCTTCGAAGCGAAATGCGGCGGGTCAGCAAGCAGGACGTTTACAATAAGGGATGAAAATCATTTACCTGTACTGGGCACTCCTTCAGAATCATACTCCGAGTGATCATGACTTGCTGGTATGCCCCAGTAATGGTGAAATTCCAGCCCCGACCATGGTCAGCCAAGAAATACGAGACGTGACAGCCATGCAAGGTCATTGCCAACATAGCAAGCTTTGCGATCTGCTCTGCGCTCTCGGCGCCAGCAGTCTCTTCTGTCAGCGCACCATTACTCAGCTGAGACTGAAGATTGGAAAATGGAGAATCGTTTGCGGTTTGCCTTAGCTCTGCAGGACCAGGAAAATCGAGAGAAGAGGAAGAAGAATGAATGTGTCGCGACCTGCGTGGATAAGTGAAAGACGTGGTGTAGACATCCATGAGGAGATGTAAATGGAGAAATGTACAGACAGGAGCTCGTTAGCGGGGAGAAGTGGAGACAAGTCGGATGGTTTTGAGGAGGGTATGTGGGTAATAGGAGGGTATTGACACAAAGTGGTATCAACCTGCCCAGGCTTTTGAAAGAAAAGAAAATATCTTCCAAACAGACGCGAAGGAGAAAGCTGGGAAAGGAACAAGACCAGTCGAGATATAAAACCGAGGATACAGTATTATAGGAGCAGAAGAAAACGAGACAATCCGAAAGTCTCACTCGCCCGTCCGACTGTCCGAATAAAATACAACAAATTATTATATTTGCGGCCCTTTAATTTTCAACATCAAACATTCACACATCAGTCACAGGGCGCTTCCTTGTTTCTTATTTCTCAGTAAGCTGCCCGTTGTTCTCTCTGTTCTACAGTACTACGTTGCCTACATCTCCTCTATGAAAAAGCCTTCCACAGGCTCCCATTCGTCAGTCCCGCTGTTGAAGTCGAACAACTTGTTGAAGCAACTCTGTCCCGGCGTAGAGAAATGTTTGTAGGGTGAATCCCTATCTAGCTTCGCACCGCAACGGTAACAAAAGTGTTGCTTGCACTTGATACATGTCATCTGTGTCCACAAATCAGTGTTGATTCAGATCAAGATAATCCAACATACATGATTGCATCCTAGTGACTTTTCGATTTGAACATTGCAGCCAGGACAGGCTGTTGCCGAATCCGCCAACCACTGTTTCAATAGTTGTTCTTCTTGATATGTCGCCACCAGCTTAGCGATTGCAGCTCGCCCAAAACGTTGCTCTAACGAAGCACGCTCCTTCGAGCCTTCTGGTAGCGCCATGTACTCCAACACCAAAGTTTCGTATGTTGAAATGGGACAGGGAGAAACAGGACCATGCCTTGGGAACCAAGGTCATACGAAATAAGGGAAACTGAACAAAGTAGAACTTACCATGTACGCTTGCAAAAGGAGCAGAATGAATAGGAACATGCAGAACATGTTCGTAGCCTCTGCCATCCCGATTCCTCTGCGTCAGAGATACGGGGTTTGGGAACAGGTTTTTGGCAAAGCACCATCGGACAATGCATGATTGTCGGATCTTATTTTCATCATGAGTCGTCTCTCGCATCGCGAAAATGCTCGAATTCACCTTTTTCCATAGCAGCCTTTTCTTTGAGCCATCGCCAACGAACAACCTGCTCGTTCGTTACAATTCTTGCAACTTCTTCTTCATCGGCCTGTCTGCCCTCTTTAACACATTCAGGATCAGCACAACCGACTCGACCCACGTCCCCTTCCTTTATACACAAGCCCCAGAAATCTTCTAGGCAACTACGGCAAAATATATGGCCGCAGGATAGCCGCAGACACCTAGACCCTTTAAAATGAGACAAACAGATAGAGCACGGATATGAATTTTGACGGAATTCGTTGAATCTGGCAGTAGCTTCGTAAGAGGACAGCAAAGGAGCAAGGAGGTGGGGAGTAGCATGATGAAATCTGGCTGACTGATGAGCGCAGAGCGTAGAGGAAGCGGACAAAGGAACCTACTCCACAGTGCCAGAACATTTGACAAGCCCCAAGCTTTCGAGAAATTGGCCACTGCGAATGAATTCAATCCAAGTGTACAAAACACCCTCTCCCTCTTGCCACATTCCGAGAAGCTGGGCTTGGAGCTGGACTATGTGAGGCATCCAAAGATGTGTTGCGCGCATTGACAAAACCTCGGGAGGGGCATGAAGAGGATATGCTGGAGGAAGAACAATGTGTAATAGTAAGGGGGGTAGCAATGACAAAGAAAGTGTTCTAGACTTGGACGTCGAACTGTCCGAAGCAGAATCAAGTTTGGGAGTATCCAAGATCGAGACAGACCGAGATTCACTAAACTCGACAGGAACTTCAAGTGTGAACGAGCGTTCTGATATGTCGTTAGAAACATAGTCTGGATAGATCGCCTAGCGGATTTTCAGAGAGATAGGTCAATATAAGTATGTCGACTCACCTCAAGAACTTCCCACTCTTCTTGTTGAAGCGAGTGACATTCCTCAGCGACCTGATCAGTCATCGTCATGAGTATGCAAGATTTCAGCTGGACGCAGACTCGTAGCCAGGCGAGTCATCCTCGATGAAAGAAAGGATGACATGAGTCCCATGCCGGGCCGAGGAAGGCAATTCTGTATTGCGGCCAAGGTTAGGGTTTATTTATTTTTTCGGGTCTCCAACACATACATGCAATCCTTTTCATCGTCCCAGGACTTTGTCAAGGCTCTGAAAGTGCCTTCAGATCCACCAGTTAACAATGGTTCTACTAAGATTGAAATTGCACGTCAAGCTTGGGATCAAGACTCTTTCTATGCACCAAGGAAAGGCGAAGTAATTGCTGATTGGATTCTCAGTCGTTTACTGAAGGACAAAACCCAGGACCGGTGAGTTGTTTATCCATTTAAGCTCACGGAAAGCTCATGAATACCATCGAACTCAGAGGAAGTAATCCCATTCTGGATTATCGATACTGGAAACTTTTAGTAGATGTGCTCGGATCCCCAGAGCGATCGGTCACCACTAACTCATGGCTTACACCCCTCCTGCTTCGGACTCCCTTTGTACCAATCGTTATAGCGTTCCTTGACCTGATACCAAACGCCGACTTAAACACTCGTGAACAAATAACGCCTCTCGTGCGATCCTGCTTCACCAAGATTTGGCCTATATATGCGCCAAAAGCTACTGTTGAAGTCTTTCTAGACTGTTTTGGCGCGTCCCTCAGAGCCTGGAAGAATCAATCATTGAATGAAGACGTTGCAAAAATCTGCATAGAAGTTGCATTGTCTTTTCGACGCTCTTTATCAACTGCGAACGCGAAAAAGAAGGTACGCGATCCAGTGTGGCTAAAATGACGCGTCTAATGTGTCTCTTTTGCTAGGTGTATGCAGCTTTTACTCAACATATCTTTGCAGACTGGATTGCTGTATTGTCTCATCCAACAAGCACACATTCTCCAGACGTTCTTGACGCGTTATATGGGTCTGGTGTTGAGTGCCTATTCAATCTAGACGTTCTTCGAGATAGTAAATCAGAGAGCATGCTGTTCGATGCTCTTGACAAAGTCAATTCGACCACTATCCTGCCTGTTATTCCTCGATTGTATCAGTCGTATATTCAAGTCATAAAGAGACATCGTGGTGCTCTTTTTGGTCAAGGATCCAGTCACAGCTCTGACAACATGGAAGAACTCCGTGAGGCGGGCATGCGCTTCTTTGCCTCCTGCCAGTCTCTTATAGGCAAGGCTGACTCAAAAAGCGAGGCGTGGAGGACTACAGCATCTCTTCTCGACTCTATCGACCAGGAAAATATATTCAGCATACAGTCGGAGAGCGAGAGTATGATTAAGGGATCAGTTCAGTCAATCCTCACCGAGCTCATTTCCAATCGGGAAGGTGGGAAACATTACACTTCAAAGAATCTAGCTCAATGAACACTGAACACAGATATCATCAATCCGGTACTTGAGTGTCTCACATGTATAGCGCGGGTCGACCATCGTTTGATTGAGCCAGTGTTACCTGATGTCTTTTCTCGGCTTCTACTTGTGAGTCCATATATAAAACGGTTTTCGTGCAGACCTTTACATGATTCTTTTTAGATACCGGATTCCGTCTCATCTGCGTTTCAACTGTTGAATCTCGTTCTACAGTATCACGGGAAAACGCGACTGGTGCACACATACATTGAGACCATAATGCTAAGCGCACGAACTTTTGCCACCAGTGTCGCAGATCCCCGCCATGCTTATGGCACTCTGTCTCATAGCGCCTTGCTTCATCCACTCCATCTTGATCAGCTCGCAAAGTATACACATAGCTTTTTACCTCTCAGTCAGACGAGTGTTGCTGTGCAGTCTACCATTGGCGCGATAGAGAATCACTGGAAGGAGTATTCTGCTCTTCAAGGCTCGGAAAGCAATGGGAATCCCCGGAAAAGAAGAAAAACAGACACAGGCAGTGGATCGTCAACTACCGTGGAGTCAATGGCATTAGGCTTCCTTGCCACCGCCAATCTGGCCGCAGTCATCTTATCGTCGTTCTCCACTGACTCTGTCCCGGAAGCGCTCGAGAACGAGCTAGAATCAATGTTGACGGAATTCCGATCCTATGCATTTACTGCATTGTCTAAAATGCTCAAAGTTGTACTTCGTAATGCCGATGTGGATTGCTGGGCATCTCAGATTGTACTACTGGCAATGCTTCGGGTGGTATATGCAATTAGGCTCCGGCAACATGGCCCTACACAAGGTTTCGATGCGAAATTGGCTTCCCGAATGTCGGAATGTTTGCAATGTGAGCTCCTTCCAGAGGTCAAGCTCGAGATTGTGCGTCTACTTGCTCCCACAGGGCTCCGTGACTATTAACTGTCAGTCTAGCTGCGAAATCTACTCAAAGATGTCGTGCTTGAAAATCGAGAATCGGATATCTTAGATCAAGCTCTAGTTCTCGTACAGCCGAATTCAGCTCCTCATGTCATGCATATGATTATTCAAAGATGGCTTCCATTCGTTGAGTATGTGCTTCCAGCATGACAATTGATGCATCCTTTGATTTGTGTTACTCAGTCAACGAGCTTCAGAAAACCAGCTGAAGACGATGATTGACATCTTTATGAAGATTCAAACTCAAGATCTACTTAGAGTTGGCAACACTCAGGCTCTACCAGCTATGCTGATTGCGCAGGCTTTCTCCTCTGCCGAATTTTGGGAACTTCCGAACCTTCGAGGTCAGCTCTGCGTGCATACAATACGACAGTTGCTCATGTCTAGTATTCACTTCACAGGAGCCTTGCTAGCATACGTAGACAACGCTACGAATATGCTAGATGATGAGTCGTCTACGTTGAACCTCAATGCTACGGAAGTCAAGGATATTCTTGCTATCTACAATGTGCTTCTTTTAGTGCCAGGAGAGTATCTCATCCGACCTTTGAAGATCTCTCTTTTCAGACGAGCGTTTGCACTCGATATGCTACTTTGTTCGAATGGCTCTTTGGACGTATCTGACTTGCACCATACGTTAAGTGTTCTACGCGTTTTTGCGTCTCGGATCTTCCCAACACTGGACTATGATTACTCTGAGCAATCGGTGCGTTCTTTGGCATTGCAGATAAACTTTCGCGTCATCTATGTAAGCACAGATCAATGCTATTTACACATACCTGCGTTATCTGCTCGCACTGCCAACAAAGGTGCTATCGCCGCAAGTTGTCTCTGACACCCTGGACTTGGCTGCGGTTCTTTTGACGTGAGTAAATAAAACAATCTTCTCCGAGCCGCCTTGACGTACGCCACATATAGAGGCCTCCTTAAGCGCTCAGAAAGTAGTAACCATAAGGAAACTCTATCACTGATCAAGTCATATTTGGAAGTTCTAAATCCAAGCTCCTTCACCGATATGGAGATTTCTGCACAGCTTTTCAATCGTACAGTAGAACTATTGAGCGGAGAGTACAAGCTGCAAAGGTGAGTGGAGTCCGACAGAAGAGCTTAATACTGCTCTTGTTGACGTGAATTCTAGTTTTCCTTCGCAATGCCACATCGCATTCACCAAGCTTCTTCGGGCTTTACAGGAGAGACTTTTTCCACCTGTCTATGCAACCATGACGAGCGCGTCAACTGCAATTGATGTAAAGAACATACTAGATGGATGGAGGCATGTTTTGATATTCAGCCGCTGGCTAGGCCTTGATGGTAAGGAAAAGGAATCTGCTCCTCATGCGATCTTTCTGGCCGATAAAAAGACGGTACCGGGTGATCATGCAGCAAAAATCTTCGCGTTCCCACCCTCCAAGCAAAGTGCTGCTTGGAATGAGACCTGCGTTGTGGTTTTTGGTATATTCTTGGAAGAAATACATCTATGCGAGGACGGCGAGCTCAAGGGTCACCTGGCCAATATGGTCGCTGTGTACATCATATTTTCCCGCGCTTGTACCGACGAAAGGCTCGGAGCGGTGGACGAACATCTTTCTGCTGCTTGTTCGCGATTGTCCGCTGATCATTTTAACTTCATTCTGGAATTGGTGGCGGACTCCCTCAACGATCCCGATGATTCCTCTGGCCTTCTCCGCTCCTTGGTCCATCTTGCCACCTTGCTATTACGCAATCCTCCCCCTAGTACGCATTCACTCCTTTATAACAGACGGTGTTAGTTATTGAGCTTACGGTGCACAGATACTTTGCAAATGACTCAAAACTTTACTGCGAGGTGTATAAATACCTTCAATGGCCATCCAGTTTTTGTCCGAGATGCCCGCTCCAGCGTGCTAGAGTTCTTGACGCTAAGATGCCGTGATCGAGTGAGTGCCAGTATTCACTAGACTAAATATCAAGCTCAACCTTCTTCACAGCCTGCCGCTCTTCGGCTTCAAAACGTTAGTGGTATATGGTCGTTCCTTGCGAAGATCTCTGCACCTTCAGAGGTCCACGACCTTCATACCTCGGTTGAAGATTTTCATGCCATATTGTCGATCACCACGGCGCTTGTTCGTCTCCGCCGAGACTTGGTTATACTAACTATCCCCCATCTGGCCATGATCTTGCGATACCTAATATTTTCGATGCAGTCCGCTCGACCCAACCTAGGTTCGCAGCAAACTGCACTCATTTCCCGCGGTTTGCCTTCCTGGATGAACCTCAGTGAACCATTGAGCGCGGAGGAAGCGAAGGCTCTTTCCCGGCTGCTCGAGTCCCTTACCACCAAAACGCTGGTGAAGACTCACTCTTCAGCTAGCAACACCGCTCAAAAAGCTGAATCGCTCGCCAAGCCATTTTCAAAACATGCCGCTTATGTATTGAACGCTTACGTCGAAGCTCTTAATAACCCGTTATGCATTATACCAGTGGCAGTTAAGAAGGAACTTCAGCCAGGCCTCTATGCTCTATGTGGCATGTTGACTGATTATAGCCGTGATGCTTTGATGGCGTCTTCGACAGATGCCGGAGAGAAAGCGTCCTTAAAATCTCTCTGGAAGGCATACGAGAAGCAGCGCTACGTCGGGAAGGGTTAGGTTTATATCTATAGCGCTAGATACCCTAATTTACTACTATCTAATCAACTACCCAAGAATTTAATGGGTTCGTCTAACATATACATCATGGTAAATTCCATTAACCTTGGAGTCTGGCTTGACAAATCCAGCCTTCTTCTTTTCCTCAGCGATGGTGGCAATCAGCCCCAAGAAATCGTCAACGGCCGCTTCGCTTGTCTGGATATGCACGGCTAAACGAGAACCTCCCAAGAACAGGGGCTCCTGGAGACTGCTGGCTCTTTCGGCGATTTCATCATAAGTCGTGCCGATGCTAGATGCGTCGTAAAAGAGCTGAAGGACAAATATTCAGGAGGCAGGAAGCATTAATGAATGACTCGGAAGGTACGAACCATGCAAGTCTCGGCGGGACTTGAAATAGTGACGCCAATGTCTTCCAAACCTTTCTGTAGTTTCTTCGCCAGTGCATGGACACTAGGTAGAAGCGGGAAGTTATGGGTAAGGGCATACGCAGCACAACTAACGAGAAGGCCGGTTTGACGCATGCCTCCGCCAAAGAGCTTTCTGAACCGGCGAGCTCTAGTAATGTACTCTTTCGTGCCTACTAAGCAAGAGCCGATCGGCGCCCCTACACATAGCCAAGTTATAGGCAAGACTTTAGCACAGGACAAAAACACCTCACTAACCTAGGCCCTTGCTGAAACAGAGACTGACAGAGTCGAAAGGATCTACAAGATCCTTGATGGAGATTCCAGTCTCAGCAGCTACGTGCCAGATACGAGCACCGTCCAAATGCATCTTGACACCTTTAGAGTGGGCGAATTCCGAAATAGCAATGACTTCTTCTTGCGGAATGATGGTTCCGTTTAAAGTATTCTCTAGAGCAACGATTTCGGTTGGGGCACTGAACCAGACATTACATGGAGATGGGGACAATTTTTAGATCAATGGACATACAAGTGCACATCGGGACCATAGACCATGTTTGCCTTTACGTCCTCGAGTGTGAGATGGTGGCCTGTGAAGCTATCAGTATGGCTCGCAAGTCAGGGAGACTGTAGACTTGCCATTGGAGGGTATGACCGGAGTCATAGCTGCTCCGGAGTGGAAAGCGGCTCCGCCGACTTCGTATCTATAAGCAGTATATTTATATCATTATAAACATGGCATGAGAAGTGCATACTTATATATATGTGCTCTGTGATCACACAGGATAGTGTATGGGGGCTGAGTAAGATGAGTCCTCAGTGCGATTTGGTTGGACATGGTGCCAGAGGGCATAAAGAGACCAGCCTCCTTGCCAGTAATTTTGGCAATGTGAGCTTCCAATGCGCTGAAAGATGGAAAGTAAATGAGTCACGTCCGTACAAGAAATGTGGCGATCCTCTCACGCAGTGGAGGGGTCATGGTACACATCGTCACCCAAGCTTGCAAGGAGACCGTATGCATACATCTCCTTGGAAGGAACTGCCGAGGAAGTCGTCAGGGTTGTATGTCTTGGACTCGAACAATGATATACCTGTGATGGTGTCCGCTGAAGGAAGGTCAACATGAAGCAGCTGAAGAGAGATGAAAATGACAGACATATAAAAGTGCGAGCAATCTGAGCTCGTTTGAGCTCATTGTCTGCTTCAGTTGTACCAGCCAAAATGTCGAATTTCACTTCTTGGGCCAATTTGGAGTCCATGGTGGAAGATAAAAGATAGACGCTCAAATCAGTGTCGGTCCGAGGACAATCCGGTGTATGTTACTTACGTAAGCTGGCTTGTGTTGTTCAGTCTCTTTTGTGAAGATGGGAAATGTGAGGTTTTCTTGTTGCTGCCTCTGCTTGTTTTCTAATTTCCTGTAGGGTGCTAAAGCGCAGCAGAAACGAGAGCGGAATGCGGAGAAGAATCAGCCTAAAGGCTCGAAAAGTCAGTCCAAGGTGAACGAGGCAGCCAAGTCTATCATCTGTGCTACTTGCAGACAATCTTTCGTGAGTAGCTGTCTTTCTTACCTTATGGTTTGTCACTCATCTGTCCTCAGCTCGTTACCACCCGTCAGCCTGCGTGAGTCCAACTCATACACATTGAGCGGAACGGCACTGATATATATTCATTTCAGTTTGGAAGAACATTCGCAGAACAAGCATTCCAAGACGATCGCCGAGTGCTTCCCCAGCTTTGTCGCAAAGTAGATTTGATTTTTTTCTGGGTTTCTTGGCTTGTATGGGTGGTGTTCGTCGTGCGCATTCACATCTGTAACTTACAAACCGAACCGCTTCCTCGAGCAGTAGTAACGAGGTCGTAATTAGACGGCTTACGATCCTATACATCAAAGGTTTCCGAATCCACCACCTCCACCTCCAGCAGCTGCTCCTCGACTCTGTATCTTTTCGCCCACTTTCTTCTGAACCTCGTTGTATTTTGCCACGCATCGGTCGATGCACACTTGCTCACCCTTGTTGAGTTCACCATCGGCATAGCGAGTGCTTATGCATTTACTATGGCAAGACCTGAAAGACCAATGAGTTGCTGCTCACTTTCCTGAGAAAAACGTTCGACTGACGAGACCATACGGTTGAAGAAGTCGGTAATGGTGTCAAGCCTGGGGTAAAGTAAGTAGAAAGCTATGAGATTAAGTTGAAAGACATACTCTGTGATAGCGAGCTCTATTTTATCTGTATTAAGACCACCAGCAGGTGTAGAAGACCTTGCGCCACCGAGGAAAGACATGGCTGGCTGGATGGAGGAGAAGTGCAGTCACGTTTTCTGTCTGACCCGATCACTGACACAAAAAAAAGTCGCGTTCTGCTTTGACCTTTTGGATTTTTCGACATAGCATGGCAGACGCGACCTCTGTCGCCGTACATCGCTGCAGATTTATAGACTTTAATCCATCTGCTATCACTGCTCTTGCATTTCCTCCTCTGCCTTTACCTTCTCGAAATACTTCACCCTGTATCTGGCCAAAAAATTCAAAATTCGGTACCCTAGCCGTCGGTCATGCTAACGGGAATATTGATCTCTGTGAATGGACCGATACCGAGAATGCGTCCCAGTCTCCTCAAGCATGGGCTATTCGGAAAGTACGTTAGCATACGACTTTTTCTTTAATGGCGCTCATCAGGTCGAGAGTAGACTTTGATTGGTCTCTATCCTTCAAAAGTAGACTCCCTAGTATTTATCATTCGACATCCCTATACACTCTCTCAAAATGACGTGCCTTCTACCAAAGACCTGCGTCTTTTCAGCTCAGGAGGAAGTAGTGAACTTTTAGAATGGGATATGGATCGTATGTGTATCAGGGTACGCTTCTGGGCTGCACTCTTCGACCTTGCGTTCACAATCCTTTGCAGAGAACAATAAACTCTCAGGGAGGAACTATCTGGTCCGTTGCAGCAAATCCTTCCTCGGCCATGCTTGCCCTAGGCTGTGAGGACGGGACAGTTCGTTTGGTCTCTGTCGCAGACGACACACTGACCCACCATCGACGATTTGATCGTGTCAAAAGCCGAATCTTGAGCTTAAGCTGGGGTCCAGCAATACCGAAGGCATCTTCGTCAGACGATGAAGATGACGAAGAGTGGATAGATTCATGGCTTGTGACAGGTTGTTCCGATAGCAGTCTGCGAAAGTGGGATGTCTCAAGTGGACGAGTGCTAGACAAGATGGGAACAGACAAAATGCGGGGCGAGCGTACGTTGGTTTGGACTGTCGCAACTTTAGGGTATGCTTTGAATGATCAATCTGAACGGTCGCTCACCTTTTCGTCAGGGATGGCACTATCGTCTCAGGCGATTCACTAGGGATGGTGAAATTCTGGGACTCACATACCTGTACTCAAGTACACAGTTTCCAGGCTCACGGAGCGGATGTCCTTTGCTTGACCATTAGTCCTGTACGTATAATCGATTGAGTCACATTTATTTTCCCCCTAATTCTTCATAGGACGGGTCCGCAGTGTACTCGTCCGGCGTTGATCAGAGAATAATACAATTCTCCCGTGTCAAAACTTCCAAAGCCGAGGGCGACTCCGTCACTCGGTCTTCATTTCGCTGGGTGCAGTCCTCATCGCGTCGAATGCATGCCCATGACGTGCGAGCATTGGCTGCCTGGCCCTCTCATACACCTCTTCCCCCCTCTCGCCGGCGGCAATTTCTGCCAGATATAGCTCCTATAGTCGCATCCGGCGGCCTTGATATGTCTGTGGCTGTCATTCCAGCCGCCCTTCCTTCCAGCACCGTGACAACGAAAGTTATCAATCCGCTAGCAACAAGTGTGCACGCGACTTTTGAAGACTCGTATCACCGTCGATTAGCTTATTCCTCTGGTCCATCTTCTACTTGCGCAATACGTATCGCTCGCCAAGCACGCCTCTTATCATGCATGCACGATTCGGGTGTAAGTCTATGGAGAATCTTAAAGAAGTCTCCTTCAGGCGAAGAAGAAGCTTTGTTGCAACCCGACAGTGATAACGATAATTGGGAAAAATGCCTAGATATGGATCTGGACGTTCATACCAACTTGGTAGCGTCTGCCATATCAGATGACGGCCGATGGTTTGTTGTCTCGGATATGTATGAGACAAAGCTTTTTAGCTTGTACACTGATGTGAGTTCTCTTCCTGTATTCGAACGTTCAGCGAGGCTGAATACCCCCAGTCGGAAGGCAGGTTGAAACCTCGGCGGATAAAAGATTTCTCATCCATCCTTCGTCCACATCTCTCTGCAAAGCCAGCTTCGGCAGGAGGTCTTGCTTTTGCTTTTACTCCTGATTCCACTAAGCTAGTCATGTCAACTGCCATGTCCGCGTTCGTCCTGGTCATCGACATCAGCGAAGATAGGCCTCGTCTGCTCCGAAAATTTGAGCATCATCGTCAGCGACGTAACCTTTCTACTAATCGAGTGGTCAAAGACATTAAGAACGGAGATATTGAAATGTCCGAAGCATCCGACGAGTCGGATGAAAATGATGATGATACGCCTTTACTTGTCAACGTTTTACGAATAGCAACCAGTCCTGACGGACAATGGGCTGCAACCTCTGACGATCACTGCAGAACGCATGTATTTAATCTTGACTCCGTTCAGGTAAGTCCTGGACTGTCCAATGCAGCATTCACACTGAACAATCAATTGCCTTTTCTAGCATCACTGTGTGTTACCATCATTTGCCCAACCTGCGCAATTCCTGTCTTTTGACCCGTCCCAGCCCAATCTCCTCATCTTCACCTTCTCAAACAATACTTTCCAGGTCTACGATGTCGAATCACGACAATTTCCCCCGTGGTCCCGAGAACTATGCAACAACCTTCCAAAACGATTCACACATACACATGACCCTATTTTGGGTGTGGCGTTTGAACCGTCAGTACCAGTAACATTATCTCAGTCTCCCGGCCGATATGCAGTGTTCTGGGGCTCAACGTGGTTATGTAAAATTAATTTTGACTCGCACAATCCTGTCGGGAGTCACTCATCGAAAAAGAGACGGCGGGAAAGCACTAAGCATGCCCCGCCGTCAACATCACACAAAAATGACGCTCAACCTGAAGAGCATAGTAAAGAGTTGAGGATGATCACTCACTACCGGCCGATTCTGTTTGTCGATTTCATCGCGCCGGGTGAGTTGGTGGTTGTGGAGAGGCCGCTTGTTGACATTCTTGCTACATTACCTCCTGCATATTTCAAACATAAATATGGTGCATCATAATTTGTATTGAGTAGATTGGTATTTAATGTCTGTATTTACCTTAGGTCCTGCATTTGTTACGCGAGACCCAAAACGAAAGCGAAAACTAGAGCTACAAGATATCAAAACAAGAATTTCGGGGAGATATTAATATAAAATAGTAAAGGAGCTTGCAGAGGTTCTTTTTTCCTGGCCTGAAGTGCAAAGGTCTAAATTTTGGGAGGTCCGGGGTCTATTATGCGATCGTTCTACGAAGTTGGCGGTTTCGATCTTGCTTTTCGTCCTCCCTAGTAAAAGCAAGACAGTGAGATGAAAAGACAGAACGCTGCTGTGAAAAACGCACTCTGAGTTAATTATTGATAAATACAGTGTCCAGAATACACCACATGTCGACTGAAAAGGAACGCGGTACGGAAGAGGCATATAGCGAAAGTTGACGAGTTGCGCGATTGGCCAAACTTGCCAATTCGTCAAAAGGGCGGGCTTGTACAGGTCGGAGTACTTCTGGCGGATCTGAGGAGCATCACGCCCCTCCATGATACTCATAGAGCCTAAGAACAAAGCAAGCTATAGCATTGGCAATAAGATGGATGTGATTGGCTGTTTAACCGAGTTTGCTTACCCCTAAAGGTGCCCTACACACAAGGTTAGAAATTTCCAGAACTTGGTTTCTACGCCAGTGTCACTCACATAACAAGTTGATCACAAGCTACCCTCTTGACAAGAGCTCTGAAGCTCACTTTACCAGACCCATTTAACGAGCGAAGAGGGAAACGACGTTCGAGAAAGGCGTTCCAACGACCAATTAGAGGACCTACGAACAATGAACATTGACTCATTGAAAGTAGACAAGAACAATCGGCTTACTGGTAGCCAACCCGAAAAAGAAGAAACGAAGAGTTCTGGCGATATCGTACTGAGATGAGCTGTAAGTCCTTTTTCCATACTATGGAGGCAAATCAACAGGAAAGAAAGGTCACAAGGCAAACGAAACTCACCGTACACTGATACGTCTGGGCTACAAAATCACCTAAGGCATTAAGACAACCGCCAGTAAAGGCGAGAGTGGTATATGGATATGTTTGAAAAGATTGTTGATACGCTCTTGCGACAGTAAGACTGGCCATATACGTTGTAAAGAGGATCAAGAAAGTTGTAATATAAAGGAAGAATGAATAGAGAAATTACCAGAACGATCTCATTCACTCCGCGAGTGACGCGGGTATTGACGACCAATCTGGCGCGCTCCTCTCCTTCCGCTGGAGCAACTAGTACAGTAATCTGCGGTCATGACATGCACGTGACCCACGTGATAGACGCGCTACTCATACAGGGTCAAACACGACGGGGCTATATTTACCAAGGACAGGGGGAATCATCTCTTTCCCTCCAACCACAATCTACTAGACGATCCACAGACTAGTATACCAGCCAACCGAGTCTAACAGCATTCAGGATGTACTCACTTCGCT